>NW_020718187.1:7078-23939 GCF_900518725.1 Notechis scutatus
AGAAGAAGAAGAAGAAGAAGAAGAAGAAGAAGAAGAAGAAGAAGAAGCCATCTTTAATGAATTAAAAAATCTGACTAAGAAAGAAAAGAGAAAGAGAGGAAAGAAAATGAAGGACTTAAGACCTAAAAAAACACCCAAGAAAGAGAAAAATGAGATGCAAAATCAATACAATGCCAGAAAGCAAAAGAAAAGAGGAATACAACAGAGAGGGGAAGCTAAAAAGGGGGAGGTTAGGAGAGGGGGGGGTAAAAAGACTAGGTGGGATAAGAAAGGAAGGAAAAGGGGGGGAAAAGCCACAAAGGTATAAAACAAGATGGGAAAAAGAATTTTTTTTTTAGGGACAAAGGGTAATGTATAATTTATATATATAAAAAAAAGAATCTGCAAAAGTACATAAGATAGTATTGTAGTACTTGTGTCAGCCACAAGATCTCTTCCATAATAAGTATATTCTGTAGTCTAACTGTTGCTTCTCTGCTGCTATGCTAATCTATTCCTTTCGGCTGCCATAGCAACGGTGGGAGGGGGGAATTTGGAGGGGAAGAGAGCTGGAGGATGTTTTTCATTCCTTTGCTGGGTTAGCAAGGGAGGGGGGGATTCTTTTCTTTAACTTTCCATTTCTTGGCTAGCTCCTGTCCCCTTTTGCGCAACTGCGAACTTTTATCAAAATATATCAAGGTCAAGTGACAGCAGTCTCATCACCACCTGGAGATGGCCACATGATCGTATTCAGAACTTTTAATTGGAAGAATCATTTGGACTTTGGGGGGTGGGATCATTTCCATTCCTTTGTATATGTGATTTGCCCGCCAATTCCTCAGATTCGGAATTAAATCTGAAGCTTTCACTTTATTTTCCAGTAAAAGGATAACTTTGCTCTAACCTATGGAGTCTGAGTGTTTCTTTCTTGGGATGTAAAGGGAGAACAGACTGACATTATTCCGAATCACACACATCAACCCACCCGGAGAAAATATCAACTTTTCTTCCGAGGGGGATTCATCTCATGTCGTCTCCAGCCAGCGATGAAGATGACCAGGGAGCTGCGGGGGGAGGGGCAGTCGATGCTGCTACCAGAGATGCCGGCTGCTGACCTGCTGGCCGACCTGACTCTGGAAGAAACTCCAGCTGAGATGCCCAGATGGTCGTTGGGGGTTGGTTGGAGAGACCCTGAAACCCCCCTCCTCCTCCTGGAATCACAGTAAGACAAAGAGGTGCGAGGGAACGGCTGTGGCAAGAAAGGGAGGAGATGGAATGCAGGCTGGACCAAGCTGGGAAATTCCTTATGGACATTTCTGAGAAGCCCGGCACAGCTCCAAGGTATGAGAGGGAAGGGGGAGCGAGATCAGCTCGGGGAGGTCGAGCTACCCCCACCCCCCTAGCCCAGCCTACACCAGCGCAGCCACCCGCTGCCGCCCCGGGAGCCCCAGCAATAGGTGTGGTTCCTGGAAGACGCCACCTGCCCCCCTTAGATGTGAAGTTTGGAGGAGAATCCAGAGATCTGGGGTTTTTCCTGGTACAAGTCGGGAGCTATATGGCAGAATTTGAAAGGGAGTTCACCTCTGAAGCAGCCAAAGTGAGATGTGTTACCAGAACCCTGGAAGGGATGGCAGCAGACTGGGTGGTGACTTTGTTCAATGATAACTCCCCCCAACTGCGGAGCCTCGATGTTTTCATGACTGCATTGAGGAGGAGGTTTGAGGACCCTCTGGCAGAGAGAAGGGCCAGGATCAGAATGAAGACTCTAATCCAAGGGGGGAGATCGGTTGCAGACTACACCCAAGAGTTTAGGCAGCTGGCATACCACATCCGAGGCTGGTCCCAGGGGGCCCTGGTAGAAGCCTACAAAGATGGCTTAAATGAAGATATATACCACACGTGCATCTCCAGAAGGGACCCACATGATTTGCAGTCATGGTACCTGCTGGAGGAAGAGGTGGACATAGATCTAACCTGGAGCAGATGCAGAGGGGGCCCCACCTGGAGAAGACCGCTTCCCCCCCTCGTCTCCGAGAGACCTCCAACCCCCCAAAAGGAGGAGTGACAGCGAGGGCCAAATCCACAGCCTGTTTCCGTTGTGGGAAGGAGGGCTACCGGATGGCGGATTGCCGGGCAAAGCCGGATCCACAGAGAGGGCGGGGCCCAGGGAGGAAACCCGAAAACCCCTCCACCAAGCCTCATGAAACCAGGCTGAAGATAAGAGAGGTTGTAGAGGTCGCCCCTCCAGCGGGAGAGGAGCTGGGACCTCCGACCCCCCTCGACGAGAGCGAAACCGACTCGGAAGATGACGTCCCGGTAAGTCCTAACCAAGGGCCCATGACCATCCCAATAAAATTAAGGGTGCCTATCTCAGGGGCCGAGGGGGAGATGTTGGCCTTATTGGACTCGGGGTGCACGAGGTGCATAATTAACATGAAGGTAGTGAAGGATATGGGCATCGAACTGAGAACTTTGAAAAAGCCCATATCTTTCTGCCAGCTAGATGGATCTGAGTCAGGAGGTTGCCCCACACGTTTTATAACGGAACCACTAGAGATGACAATGGGATCTGAAGGTGATTTGTTGAAGAAGGCAGGTCACTTTCTGGGGCTGACCAATGAATAGAAGGGAGGTCAAAAAGGAAAGCAGGAGAGAGACCAGAAGAATGTAGGTGAGAACCCGGTTGTTGGCTTTGACTATGGGAGTTTCTCGGTATTTAATGAAGATTCCTAGAACTAAAGCGGTGTTTAGAGAGAAAACTAAGGCTGTGATTACCAAGATGCGACCTAACATTTCTTTGTAGGACAGGAAAGTCTTAACTTTGGGGATACACTGATCTTGCTTTTGGTTGGAATACTGGTCATCTAGACACTTTTCACAATGGGCTGCATCTGGAAAACATGAATTGCTGTTTATCTAGTGATTCACTGACATTTTATACCTCATGACCAATTGACCAGAGGCAGAGTGTATATGCACCAGTGAAGGCGCTCTTTGCTTCTTTTCGGCCTTTTTTAAAAGAGAAAAATATTTCTATCATTAGAATCATGAAATTTAAAGGAAAAATGATTTACACTGGATATTGACAATTGAATAACACAAAAAGATATAGTTACCAAGCATGAATAAAGTAGAAAATGATTATAGAAAAACATTGCCACCATCCCTTCTCTTTATTTGCCAAGTGCAGAACTGTCTTTCAGGAAACCATATTCCAGATTTCTAAATTCTCTGTCTCATGTGTGGTATGGTAGCTATTCTTGCTACTTCTATCATAGATACTTTAGATGTCTGTAAATATTGGCATTGCCGCAAATTCTCTAATTCCACTTTCCAATGTAACATCACTGACAAAATGTGTCATTCCAATTCTGTACCAGATTTATAGAGTTTTACCTCAAAAGAAGATTTGGGGTTTCAATTGAATGTTTTTTTCGGGTATTTTTTCTGAATATTCTGATGCATTTCATTCTCTGATTTTTTTTACTTTGTTTGCATAACTACCATACATGATAAAATATTCCTTCTTTGTTATAGGATTTCCAACATTTATTGTTGTATTATTTGTCTGTTTTATCAATTGTTGATATAATTGTATACTGTCTGTAACACGTTTCCCCTTATATTAAAACTTGGAATGAATTTCCTGGATTTTTTCCCCAAAGTTGTTCTCATTTTTGTATTGCAATTATTTATTTGATTTTTGTATCCATTTTATCATCCAGTTGTTTATTTGTTCCATCTCCATGTCCTATTTCAAAAATTATTTATATATGGCTCTTTATAGTTAAACTTGGCTTTGAATACCAGTTTCAAATTTTGTCATCTTTCAATATTTTCCCATCTTTTTCAATATTACTTTTTACTGTTTCAGCAGTTTCTGAAAACATCCACCATAGTAAAATCCTACTTTATTGAACACTAAACATTGCTGTGTCTTTTTTTTCAGTTTCCTGAGTATGGATGCAGCATACTGGCATAGGAGATTAAATCTTGGTTACTCTAAGTGTCTCTAGAATAAAAGGCTGCTGCTCCATTTTTATCCTTGAGCCACCTACCTTCCTGTGTGGAGATTGTTCCTTCCATGCATGGAGAGCAGTCATAGCAGCACACTGGTTTTCCTTCCCTTGTGAGCTTGTTGTATCCTGGGAGGCAACTTTTGGTACACCTAGAAAAAGGGGCTTTCTAAACAGAAAGAAAATTATGGAAATTTATGAATTAGGGAATTCATTTAAAAAGTGGAAGTTAGTGCAAAGATAGGTTCATGAACTCAGAAGTTACTTTTAAAATCTTGTCTCAAATATAATGAAAATATTTTTGTTTGGGTGATTTCAAGCAGGTTATGATCTCAAAGTCCTCTCAATAGTCAGCAAAGACTAATAGCTCTCCTGTCCAAACATTTTTCTACTTCTGTTTGTAGACCAGTTAAATGCTGTGGATAGAGTAAACTTAGATTTCAGCAAGGTATTCAACAATGTAGACCACATCCTACTTCTTGTAAGCTAGAAAAATGTGAGATAGACAGCACCATCACTAGATGGATTTGTAACTGGCTGACAAATCATACTCAGCAAGTAGTACAAGTAATGTAATAGTACATCTACATGGAAGAAAGTAAGCAGTGGGGTACCACAAAGTTCCATCTTACGCCCAGTACTCTCAATATCTGTATAAATGACTTAGATCAGGGAATAGAAGGAGAACTCATCAGATTTGCAGATGACACTAAACTGGCAGTAATAGCCAACATCCCAGAAGACAAGTTCAGCATCAAAAAGAATCTTGGCAGACTTGAACAACGAGACCTATCGAACAAAATGAAATTTGATGTGGAGAAAAGCAAAGTATATTTAGGTAGGAAAACCCAAAGGTAAAAGTACAGATTAGGAGAAACTGGGCTCAAAAACAGCAACTGTGAGAGGACCTTGGAGTGTTAGTGGATGATCACTTAAATGTGAGCCAGCAATGAATGGCAGCAGCCAAAATAGCTAACACAATCCTGGGTTGTATAAACAGAGGCATCGAATCAAAATAATGTGAACTATTAGCACCACTTTATAAAACTTTAGTAACACCACACCTACAATACTGTGTTCAGTTTTGGTCACCCCATTGCACAAAAGATATTGAGACTTTGGACAAAGTGTAAAGAAGAGAATTAAAGGCCTGGGGACTAAGACATATAAAGAATAGTTGCAGGATTTGGGTATGCCTAATCTACGGAAAAGAAGGACTAAGGCTGACATGGTAGCAATGTTCCAGTATTTGAGGGGCTGCCACAAAGAATAGGGGGTCGACTTATTTTCCAAAGCACCAGAGGGGCAGGACAAGAAACAATGGATGGAAACTAATCAAGTAGAGAAGCAACCTAGAATTAAGGAGAAACTTCCTAACAGTGAGGACAATTAATCAGAGGAACAGCCTGCCTTCAGAAATGGGTGCTTCATCCCTACAGGTTTTAAAGAAGAGACTGGACAGCCACCTGTCTGAAATGGTATAGGGACATGATGGCGAACCTATGCCACGCGTACCACAGATGGTACGGAGAGCCATTTGTGCAGGCACACGAGCCCCAGTCAAACTTTCCTGCACTGCGCATGCACACACCTCCCAGCTGATTTTTGGCCTGTTTGAGGCCTTTTTTGCCTTCCCAGAGGCTTGATGGAAGCCTCTGCAGCCTTTGGTGGCCGAAAAACAGACCAGTTTCAGCACTACCTGTATTTCCGGAAAGGCTGCAGAGGCTTCCCTCGAGCCCCAGGAGGGCGAAAACAGCCTCACCCAGCCTCCAGAGGCCCTCCGAAGGCTGAAAACAGGCACTTCCGGTATTTCAAGAAGGCTCATTTTTCGGCCTCCTGAGGCTGCAGAGGCTTCCCAGGAGCCTCCATGAAGGCAAAAAAGGCATCAAACGAGCCAAAAATCAGCTCTGAGACACGCACATGCACAGTGCAGGTAAGGGTGGGTTGCGTGCACATGCGCAGGGGGGCAAGGTGCATTGCATTGTGGGTGCTGGCGCATGTGTGCTTTTGGCACAGCACAACAAAAAGGTTCACCATCACTGGTGTAGGGTCTTCCCTTTGAGCAGGGGGTTGGACTGAAAGATCTCTAAGGTCCCTTTCAGCTCTATTCTGAACTTGTAGTTTGAACAAGTACTGAGTCAGATCCAGTAGAATAAATATCTGCAGTTCAAGGTTGAACTGTACAGTCCTTGGTGTACTTTGATATGGTTGCTTCCTTGCAGACTTTTCACTACTGGACTAGACAATATCATTTATGCTACCATCAGGAACATGATCCTGTCATCATTGCACTGATAATGTTTTCAAGCTGGAGAATAAAATATCTGTAAGCACCCATGCTGATAGAGCATCAAGGATTGTACTGAGGTAAAGCCCTCAGGGAACAAGCATCATTGGATTAGCCAAAATGCTTCCCATCCTAACCTAGAACAATGCTGGCATTTCCACAGTTAGCAATCTAGGAGACATCTAGGAGAAATAGTAGCATCTCCTTCAATCAGTTTTTTTTCATTAGCACAGAGCCTCCATCAAGGTGAGGAGACTGATGCCAGGCCTCCGACAATCCACTCCCATTCAAATCATGAGTCTCTAGCCACATCTCTCAGAGTTTTTTAAAAAAAGACAAGATTTATTAGAAGTGAACATGTTGGTGTTACCTGGGAGTAGCTGACTCTTAGACATATCATTCATCTCACCCTTGACCCTGGTCTTCCCCCACCCCTTTGGGTGTATCATAATTCATATTCTCCAATGAGACACATCCATAGCCAAGAGTCATCAATCATGCTCTCCAGGGGTAATCTTGCCTGCCAGAAGCTTCAGCCGCCTTACAATTATCTATGAAAATATTTAAGGTATGCATTACTCCCCCCACTCCCTTTCTGTTGACAACTCTGAAAGACCAGATAAATATTTTTGAGTTGACAACTGATACAAAAGCAGGCAGATACTGAGGAACGGATGAATAATAATATCCACAAACAGGCACATCTGGTTACCTGGTTAAAGGAAGTTGGCCATATGATGACACTCTCATCGATAGATAACTTGATATCTGAAGAGACTCCTTTTTTTTCAATATTCCCTATTTTCACCCCAGCGGAAGACTTGTTGGGAAATTCTGCCCAGTCCATAATATCGAAGTCAGCAATAGGAATTCCAGCCTCATCCAAATAAACATCATCCACAGAAAGATTGTAAATCTGGAAGTTTCTTAGAAAAGGATGGAGCTGAAAAGACATGGAGAATCACACTTTCCACGGAAACATTCTCTTTTGAGCCCTAAGTCAGAAGTGGGATATTCAGCTCAGTGCCCCTGTCTGTCTGTGACAGAAAGATTATTTTCATTCTCACTCCTTTCTTCCCTCCTTCTCTAAATCTCCCGTACCCTCTCCCAGTCTGTCCCCTATTCTTTCTTTCTCTCCCATACATAAATACATATACATAAACATTTCTGTTCATTATTTTCACCTGCTCTATTTTATTAAAAATTTTCATCATCACCTTTTAATGACCCCATAATTGCTTGTGGGATGGAGTCTGGGCAACTGAATGGAGCTGAGTGTTTACTGGCCAGATGCCCTTCCTGTCACCGATGCGGAGTTCTATTCAGCAGAAATGTTGTGCCCAAAGAGAGAAATATCTGCCTCTACCTAGGATCAAACTCACAGCCTCCTGATTGTGAGGGGGGAGATCCAACTCTAGCCCACTGCACCACTTGTTTTATGAAATTTTAATCTCAGATCAGAAACATGTTTTAACTCCAACAATCTCACCATCTTTCTAGGGTTGTTTCCCCACCTCTTGTGTTGAAATCCCATCCTTTTTAGAAGGGAATCAAAAGTCAGTTTTGCTAATTGGCCTGTATCCTTGAAGTGAGGCACTCCTCACTGGAGGTTGTTGTTGGGCTAAGAAGATCTCAACCAAGTGCTGTCCATCTCCTTGTTTCTTGTTTTTTTAAATAGTTTTTAAATTTATAATTGATTTTCTATTTATTTTTTTACTGTTTGTAAGCCACCCAGATTGGCTTTATCGCTAAGATGGATGGCATATAAATATAATCAATCAATAAATAATATTTTATGGCCTTTTGGAGTTCTGCAACATTTTATCTTCTGTAGTATTTTATGTAACCAACAGTTGGTGGTGGGTAGTGAAAAGGTTGGGAGAAATGACAGGGCTCCATATTCTAAGACTAAGGTTTACTTGTCAAAGGAGAAAGAAGGATGAAAAGGATCTTGGGAGACTGAAAATGCAGGAGAAAATTGCCAAGTTATGTGACCAGGAAGCGGTAGTGAGAAGCAAGTCAACTGATCTGCTTGGTTTTTAAAGAGAAAAAAAGACTTGACCATTCCTTGCATGGCAGGACGGGAACACCATCAGACCAACGTTGAAGTTTAAGACCTTAAAACCTTTACGATGGTTACTGTCGCATCTGGTATTTATTTCACAAATACAGGTAGTCCTTAATTAACAATCACAATTGCTCCCAAAATTTATGTTGTTAGGTGAGAATTTGTTAAGTGAGTTTTGTCCCATTTTATGAGATTTCTTTCCACAGTTATTAAGTAAATCATTACAATTGATAAGTTAGTAAGCTGTTTATTAAGTGAATCTGGCTACTCCATTGGCTTTGCTTTTGAGAAGGTTACAAAAAGTGATCACCTGACCCCAGGAACCTGCAACGGTGATATGTATGAACCAGTGGCCAAGCATCTGAAGTTTGATCCCAATATCACGGATCTGCTACAATGGTTGTAACTGTGAAAACTGGTCATAAGTCACTTTTTTCAGTGCCATTACTACATCAGACCAATGCTGGAGTTTAAGAGAAAATTTGATGGCTACTGAGGCATCTAGTACTTATTTATTTCACAAATATATGAAACTTTCCTCTCTCTCTTGAGACAAGGTCTATTCTTACAAGCATCCTGAACCAACATACCCAGTTTAGTCTGGAAGATTCAATGACAGAATCTGTCTCTTTCTCTTTAAGCCTCCACATCTGGTCAGAAAAAGTATTAGAAACTGACAGTTATTACTGGAATTCCCCCCATCCACATTTATCCCTGCTTACCTCTGACATAACATATAAGAATGGGAAGGAAAACATTAGTGGCATTTTGTAATAGAAGTCTTACCTGCCATGGCTGTATTATCTGGGGTGCCTGATGGTCCCCAACACGCATCCTCCTCTGACTCCTTTTGGAGGAAAAGGCAGCATGGAGGATCCAGGCCACAACCTGAATTGCTGTGGAAATACTGGAGCCATCCTCAGACAGGATTCTTTCAACCAGATCCTGGGGGGGGGGGGTTTCCCAGCTCTCTTTTTCCAGGCATCTCTTCAAAACTTTCTTAGACAACAAGGGGATTGAATAGGAGCACTGAAATGCTGCCTCCCCAAACTTCCCTGTTGCATAGTAATGTGAATACAAATCATAATATTGTGTCCTTTTCTTTGCCTGAGTTGAGAAGGATAATAAAAGATGGTTATGCTGGAGATTAACCAGCTGGTAAAATAATCTCACACTGATATCTGACAAAGCTGTCGCAATCCATACTTTTTCCCCAAACAGAATTTTACTTTTGTCAATGTTTTGTATTAACACTGCTAGTATTAGTGTGGTCTGAGATTTCAATTGACAAACAATACTTTTTGCTTTAGCGTCACTAAAATACTGAAGGATGTCCTTTTCCCTCCCTGCTCTAAGAACTGTGGATAAGATTTCTGAGAAGGCAACACAGATGCCTTTCCTTATGGCTGCTGGCACAAAAGTTCTTCTGAACTTTTCTCCACTTTCATTGTCCGGAGCAGTGAGCCCGATCCACGTCCATTGGAAATACAGGAGCAGCTTGACAATTGCCAAGTGGGGAGGTTCTTGCTTTGGAGTCACTCGGTAGAAAAAAGGGAAATGGTGTTTCTGCTCTGGAAAGTAGCTGATGACCCCATAGTTGATCTAAGATGAAATAGAAAAGATGATTGGTTGCTTTGTTTTTAAGGACAAAAATAATTGCTTACACATCAGAGCTGTTCCTCCATGGAAGAGAACTTCCTTCTCCCTGTTCTTGCATTTTGAATCTCAATGTCTGATATCACTTGCCTACATTTCTAATCATTGCCTATTAGCAACTTTCTGCCAAAATTATGGGAGGAGAAATACGACGCATTTTTCACATCTTTAGCAGTCCAAAAACAAAGAACAAAACACTTGTCAGGATTCCGGCAGTTGCCCTAATTAAATCATGAGCCTCGAGCCAAACTTCAAAAAGTATAAAGAATTTATTAGGAGCGAACATGTCGACATGACCTGTTTGAAGCCGATTCTGAGATACGCAATTCACTGCCACTCTTGACCCTGGTTTCCCCCCACCCACCCACCCATCATAATTCATATTCTCCAATGAAACACATACATAGTTATAATCTTTGCAAGATAAGAATGGAATGCATGTTCGGTTCCAAACTGCTGCAATGCTCTTTCAAATTTCCTCCCTCCCCCCCCCCACTTCTGATCGTGGCGACCCTAAAACAGGCATAGAAATGTTTTCTGAATTGACATTACTATTATAAAACCAGTTCAGCTATACATGTCTCGGTAATGCCCTGGGGATGATGGAATGATATGTGAACACAGCAGAGAAAAGAAAGTTGGATGGGATGCCGGGTTTTGGGGGTTTTTTTTCGCCTTTATGTACAAATAGGGTAACAAAAATAAACTAAATATCAGTCCTTGACATTTTCTTTCAATTTGTTTCAAATAAAATTGAAAATATGTCTTTCTCTCCCAAATCATGTGATTGGAAGACAGTGAGACGAGGCAGAAGAAGGATTGGAAAAGTGGTTGAAAATTTCATGTGCAGGATGATTAAGAGCATTTCACTTGAACTATGAATGAAGGTTTGTTCAGCTTCAAAAAGATATCAGAATTATTTGAATGCCTGATACCATTTCAGGACTTCTTTGAGCTCCATTGCCTCTCTAATTTTATTTATTATCCGACCGTTTGGGTCTATTTGAAGAGTTAAATTAGCTTTTCATTCATACCTGTGGGGTTTTGTAGATGCTCAGCATGGTGGAAATTTGAGTAAAGAGATCAGAATCAGTCCCCTCAAGCAGAGGCAACAGATTATTTTGTCTTCCACAACTGTAGTTTGGGACATTCTCCTGCCCTGTAGAAAGCAAGTCCAGCATGGCCTCATATGTCATCCTTGCATTGAAAAAGTTCTCATAGATGCTGTAGCCCAGGGTGAGGTTTGGTAACAGCTTCCGATTTTCATTGATCTCATGAATGGCAAAGAAGAAATGTAGGATGTGCCAGAAGCTCATGCTTTTTATACTGCAAGATAAGAGACTTCAGTTAGTTTTCATCTTGATGTGGGGATTTCATCTTCAATTCATAAAATCACATCCCATTTCCTTAAGCAATTCCTTTAATGACATTTATAACTAATCAGTTGGATTGTTGTCTTTATGAGTCAAGTCTGGAAACTGGACAATCCAACAATCTGAAATTAGTTATGGAATGCATCACCCTCTCATGTATCTCCAATGCTGTAGCCCAGGGTGATGTTTGGTAACAGCTTGGGATGCTGGTTGATCTCATGAACAAGACTGTCTTAGCAGCATTATGGGCCCCGGGCAAAGCAATATACTGGGGCCCCTATGACAGCTAAGCCATACAGTTGCTGTATTTATAAGATACAAGGTGCATTGAAGGGTTAACATACAGAGATTGGTATGGGTCCCCTATTATTAAAGCATATTAAGTTTGAATGTTCCTATCAGTGATGTGAAATAGTAAGCATTTTATCTTGCAATAGTTCTGTTGTTCCGTGTTATTAATTTGAATTGTTTAGTTACTTCCCTCACAACAAAAAGTAAGTTGGGAGATAGCATTCCTCCTGCAGAAAGCAAAATGACAGTCTCAGCTCCTTTTCACATCCATAAGCCTTCTAAAAGACAACAGGAGAGGAACATGACCACTTGCCAAGAAAGGAAAGATTTGTGTTTATGTGTGTGGGGAGGGGGTCTGAGTGTGTACATGCCTGCGTGTGTGTGAGAGTGGGGGAAGGGGAGAAAGAAAGAAAAAAAGGCAGACACAAATCTTTTTCCTAATGCAAATGAACAGGGAGATCAGGTACCAGAAAGTGGAAACCATCCCTAATAAAAGGAAGACAGTGGAAAGGATAAAATTAATCACTAGTGTTAAGTTCATATCAGGAATTACCTTAAAAATCTGTGGTTTGGAGGCTTAAAGAAAACATATGGTTTATATATAGCGTTAGACGTGGATATGATTCCACTAATCAGAAAATCTCCTGGTTTGTAGTAATTAAATTCGTGTTTGTCTTCTTTTTGCACATTTAATGAACATTTGGTCATCAGCCTACTACATGGAAAATGGGACACCAGAAGAAGAAGAAGCAGTATTTCAGATACCATAATGAAGATCTTCTGTAATTCTCCGAGACAGGCACCTCTGTCTTTATTTTGAGGGAAATCTGAGGGGAAGCACAGTTCTCTTGCCAAAGGACACAGATACACTGACTTGATCAAGCAAGATGAAATGTTGTCTGGCATATTAAAAGGACAGTATTCTGGTGTGTTCAGTGTGCCTGGAGGTTCTTGTGGACCAGATCTTCAGATTTTTATAAGAATGACTAAATATTTGTGAAATCTGTTGGTGCGGGTTATTAAATATTCCTACTTGTTTTCAAGATAACCTTGGGTGAGAGAAGTCCTCTAGGCTTTAATGGAAGATGAAGTAATCATTGTGATTTTGATAATTATACAGAGATTTGGGGATCACAGTTGATTCTCTGTATGACTTCACTTACAAGTGTGCTTGATGGGAAAAAACTTTGCCTGACTTATGGATGTAGTTCCAATGTAATCCTTAAAATAACAACTCACGAAACTTTTTATTCCCATTATTCAAGAAACTTACTCTGGAGTAAAAAGAATATCTGGCCCAGTGGTGGGATTCAACAGTTCCCACCACCAGTTCTGTGGGTGTGGCTTGGTGGGCATGGCTGGAGGGGTGGGATCACATGACTCGCACAAACTCACTTGTGCATACACGCACCAAATGCGCTCTTTGCGCATGTGTTAAAACAGCAAAAACTAAGCTGTGCCAACAGTAGAGAAGTTAAAAAGGACCTAGGAGCAGGAGTGGCAGGTGGGCCCAACTGCAGGGCATTGGAGAGACTTGGAGCGAACCGGTTCTCTGCCAGCTGATTTTCAGCACCATCAGTAGGCCAGAACTGGGCTGAACCAGTAAAATACCACCATTGATCTGGTCCTGTTATATCTGGGTTTCATATTGAGTCATAGCACAGAGAAGACACTGATCATGCTTGTGAATTAACTCTGGTAGACCTTCTGATGAGCAAAGTCAATGAGGAAATCAGATTCAACAATGATTTAACAATTCTGACAAAATGGGGCAAAATTCATTTAACAATTGTCTCAATTAGCAACATAAATTTTAGGCTCCGTTGTGATTGTAAGTTGAGGACCCTAAGCCAATTGAGAAGGTGTGGAATGAATTTTCCCCTCCCAAAAATCTATCAGGTTCCTCTACCGAGTCAACTCCTTGTAATTTGCAAGTACAGAGTCCCAAGGAAGGTCTTTGCCACATTTCTCCCTGTGTGAAGTTCCACATAACTGACTCAAGGAAACTGAGAATAATGTTGCTTCCCATATTCTAAACTTTGTAATTAAATGGCAAAGTTAGCATTGCAACTCAGATATCTTTGGGAAAGAAGTTTTGAAAGTATGCCTTAATAGATCGAGTAGATTTTTAACAGGCCATTTTAACAATTTTTTTGGATTAATATGAAAGAGTAGCACACTCTCCTTTTTTTTGAATTTTTTTTATTTTTACAACAAAAATGACAAATAAAAACCATCTTTCAATTATACATATACTGTATCTTGTGCACATATTAATATTTGTATACATTTCTCATTGAGTTTACATTCACGTTATATTCTAGTCAACATTATATATCATATTACATCATTATTACATTGTCATTAGATTTTTTTATTTCAATTTCAAACTATGCTTAAAGGCAAATCCCATCTATACTAAATTATATTCATATTGTAATATATTCAAAAATAATCAGTAATAAAGTATCATTATTATTACCATATCCTTTAATTTCTTACTCTACTTTCTAACCATCCATAGAATAAATCCCAAATCTTATAATACTCCTTTTCTTCTTGCTCTCTAATTGCTAATGTTAATCTACTTATTTCTGCACATTCCATTATTTTCTTAATTACTTCCTCCTCCATCAGAATTTTTTCATTTTTCCAATTTTGTGCAAATACAAATACCCAGCAGAGTGGCTTTTCCTGTCGGCGCAGCTCCTTTGAAGCGCCCGTTCACCCCCACCCCGCCACCCACGGTTCAATCCAGTGCTCCGTTCTGCCTGCCTGCCTGCCTTCGTTTCTGGTTGTTTCGGAGTAGCTGCTGTTAATATATTAATGATCAGATATGTTATTTCTTTACTGTATCTTTCAGGAAAAATCCCCAATAAAAATAGCTTGGGCTTTAAGTCTATGTGTTGTTTTATCATTTTTTTTCCAACCACATGTGTATTTTAGTCCAATATCTTTTAGCTTCTGCGCATATCCACCACATATGGTAATATGATCCAGGTATCTGATGACACTTCCAACATTTCACCGATTTATCTTTAAACATCTTTGCCAATCTTGCTGGGGGTAAGTGCCACCTGTAGAACATCTTAAACAAATTCTCTTTATAGAGAATTTTATCACACTTTCCTGATGGAAATGAGCTGGTCTCCTTTCTCTCCTAATGCAACAGGCAATCCTTCCAAATGTTCTGCTTAATTCAAAACATGTATTTGAATTAGCACCTTCATATCAGCACCCAATATTCTTACATTAACAATCAGGAGAGTCTATATCACGGGTATCAAACCTGATCACATCACAGGTCGGATTGTGACATCTCACAACATTTTTTTGCTTTTGAAGAGCTGGGGTGCATGTGGCCTGCACATCAAGAATCTGGCCCATGAGCCGCCAGTTTGTCAGTCCTGGCTCTAGATCGTCTGCAGAAAAGAGCTGAAGGGAATGAAAGAATGATATTCCCATGAAATAAGTAAATAAGTAAATCAAGAAAATCAAATAAGTAAATAAGTAAATCAGAGGTGATGATTGTTCAACTATAGAAGCTTAACAATATGAAATGAAATATGACAAAATAACTCACATGGAACCGTCATCATCAAAAAATCAGAACTGAGCTGGATGGGATCTTGGAGGTCATCTACTCCAACCCCCTACCCAAGCATTTCTGACAAATGGTAGTCCAATCTCTTTTTTTAAATTTTTATTGGTTTTTAAAAACAAACATAAACAAACAAAACATAAAAACATCAAGCCATAAAAACATCAAGCCATATGTATACATAAAGTGTGCCAGTTGGTTTACAAATTGTTTTGTGCTTCCATTTCGTAGTCTTCAATTACAATTTCATTGCATATAATCTCGTATTTTCAATCAAAAATTAAATACCTTAGTATCATTATTAATCAATCATTTGACTATACTTTTATTCATTCATGTTTTACAAGATAATCATAATTTACTTAGTTTTTTTTAATAAAAGTTCATATTATCACCCCAAATCTATCCTAAAATCATTTTGTAGATATAATAAGAAAGAAGTACATCTTTATATATTTATATTATTATGATTGATATATTATTATTTATATATTATTTTCTAAAAGTCTACATATTTCATTACTGTATTTTATTGTCTAACCCAGGGGTCCCCAACTATCGGTCCGCGGACCGGTACCAGTCCGTGTATCACTTTGTACCGGGCTGCAAAGAAAATAAAAATAAAAAAAATGGCGGCTTTCTTCGCCTTCGGTGAATGCTGCTGGGATCAGGGATCAAGGACACAAATGAAAGAAGGGGATGGAGGAAGCAACCAAAGCCTGTCCTGCTCTCTGGCTCAGTGGCTTCGGTTTCCTCCCGCCTCATTCCTCTCTCAGTCACTCTCTCGCGCTCCTCCACCAGCCCAGGAAGAAACTGCTTCAAAGAAGCCAGCAGGGTGGCTTTTCCTGTTGGCGCAGCTCCTTTGAAGCGCCCGTTCACCCCCACCCCGCCGCCCACGGTTCAATCCAGTGCTCTGTTCTGCCTGCCTGCCTGCCTGCCTTCGTTTCTGGTTGTTTCGGAGTAGCTTCGGCTGAGAATAATAACTATTCGCCTCTTTTACTCAGCCGAAGCTACTCCGAAACAACCAGAAACGAAGGCAGGCAGGCAGAACGGAGCACTGGATTGAACCGTGGGTGGCGGGGTGGGGGTGAATGGGCACTTCGAAGGAGCTGTGCCGAAAGAAAAAGCCACCCTGCCGGCTTCTTTGAAGCAGTTTCTTCCTGGGCTGGTGGAGGAGCGAGAGGGAGCAAATGAGAGAGGAACGAGGCAGACACCTGAGGGATGAGGCTGAGGAAGGCAGGGCCGAGAGGCGGGGCTTCTCAGTCATCCTGCAGGGACTTGTCCTGAGCCGTGGAGACAGCCGTGGGCCGCCGCCGCCCAGCGCTCAATTTTCAAGGCGCTCCTCAGCCCGGCGCAGTTCCTGAATCTGCAGCTGAAAAACTCCGTTTTAAATGTCCCAATAGAAGAGAATATCTGTTGCTCAGGGTTGCAATGAGGAGGCATTGGCGCTTCCTGAACTTGGTGGTTTGCTGGCAGATGTTTTATTACCCAACTAGGTAACAACATCAGATGTTACCTAGTCAGGTAATGAAACGTCTGCAAGCAAACCACCAAACTTGGACTCCCCCCCCCCCCCCCCCCCCCCCCCCC
>NW_020718188.1:12460-23936 GCF_900518725.1 Notechis scutatus
GGGGAGGGTGGAGAGGGGCGGGGCCAGCCAGGGGCACGATTTGCTGGCTCTCCGAACTGCAGAATCATAACAACCAGTTCTACAGAACCAGTCCGAACCGGTAGAATCTCACCCCCGCTATAGGGTCTCCTGCTTGAGCAGGGGGTTGGACTAGAAGACCTCCAAGGTCCCTTCCAGCTCTCTTCTTTTTTTTTTTAACAGTTTTATTAATTTTAACAACAAACAAAAACACATAAAACATAAAAACATCATCTTTCCTTCATGAGTTTACAGACAGTGTATCGGTTGGTTTATCACTTTTTTTTTGTGCATCCATTTCATAGTCTCCATTGTAGTTATATTACATAATAACTCATATTATCAATCAACAATTATATAGCCTGATATTATTAAACAATCATTTGACTATAATTTTGTTAATTCATACTTTAATGAGATAACTATAATTTACTTAATTTATTTTATAGCAAATAATAAAGTCATACCAAGTCTATCTTAATAAAATTTTATAAGGATAGTATAAAAGAAAAAAAAAGAAATATGTATTCATTGTTTCCTAAAATTCTAAATATTCTATTATTATATTTTATTATCTAGCCATTGATAGAAAAGGTCCCAAACTTCATAAAATTGTTTATCTTCTTGTTCTCTAATTTCAAATGTCAATCTACTCATTTCAGCACATTCCAATATTTTCTTATTTCTTCCTGTGATGGTATTTTCTCACTCTTCCAATTTTTAGCAAATACAATCCTAGCCGCTGTCAATACATTTACAATCAAATATTTCAGATTTTTATTGTATGTATCAGGTAAGATTCCCAATTAAAAAAATCTCTGGTTTTAAATCTATATGTTTCTTTGTCATTTTTTCCAACCATATGCAAATTTTAGTCCCAATATTTTCTAGCGTCCTCACAAGTCCACCACATATGGTAATATGAGCCAGGTATCTGATGACATTTCCAGCATTTTTCAGATTTATTCTTGAACATTCTTGCTATTCTTGTCGGGGGGAAATGCCACCTGTAAAACATCTTATACAGATTTTCTTTATATGCTGTTGACATTGTCATTTTATAATTTTGAGAGCACAATTTTTGCCATTTCTCTAAATCAATCCCATATCCAAAATTCTTCCCCCAAGCAATCATCGTTTCTTTAACTTGTTCTTCCTCTAGTTTAATTTCCAATAAATAACCATATAGTTTTTTAATCACCTTTTCATCAGTACCTGTCAAAATCTTATCTAAGTCAGTCAATTTATCATAGAATCCCTCTATTTTAGAATCTTTAACATACCTTGAATGTATTTGCGCATATGAAAACCAATTCATCTTTATACCTTGTTCTTCTAGATTTTGCATCGTTTTAAGTTCACCCTTTTCATCCAATATTTCCCCATATCTAACTGTTTGTTCCTTCTTGTATGTTATAGGATAAGAAAAAGCTTCAATAGTTGATAACCAAACTGGGATTTTCAAATAGCATTGTCTCTTAATTTTCTCCCAGTTTAACCATAAAGACTCCCGTATGTAATGCCTTCTAAAATAGCCCTGCGATTTAGTTCCCTTATAGCAGGGGTCCTCAACCACCGGGCCGTGGACCGGTACTGGTCCGTGGAGCACTCTGTACCGGGCCGCAAAGAAAAATAAAATAAAAAAAATGGCGGCTTTCTTCGCCTTCGGTGAATGCTGCTGGGATCAGGGATCAAGGACACAAATGAAAGAAGGGGAGGGAGGAAGCAACCGAAGCCTGTCCTGCTCTCTGGCTCAGCAGCTTCGGTTTCCTCCCGCCTCATTCCTCTCTCAGTCGCTCTCTCGCTGCTCCACCAGCCCAGGAAGAAACTGCTTCAAAGAAGCCGGGGGGGGGGGTGGCTTTTCCTGTCGCCGCAGCGCCTCCGAAGCGCCCGTTTACCCCCACCCCGCCCGCCCGTGCGCGGTTCAATTCAGTGCCCCGTTCTGCCTGCCTGCCTGTTTGGTTGTTTCGGAGCAGCTTCGGCTGAGAATAATAACTATTCGCCTCTTTTTATCAGCCGAAGCTGCTCTGAAACGAAGAAGGCAGGCAGGCAGGCAGAACGGAGCACTGTGGATTGAACTGCGCGCGGGCGGGCGGGGTGGGGGTGGGGGTGAACGGGCGCTTCGGAGGAGCTGCGGCAACAGGAAAAGCCACCACCCCCCCGCTTCTTTGAAGCAGTTTCTTCCTGGGCTGGTGGAGCAGCGAGAGAGCGACTGAGAGAGGAACGAGGCAGACACCTGAGGGAGGGAGGGAGACACCTGAGGGATGGGGCTGAGGGAGGCAGGGCCGAGGCGCTCCCTGAACTTGGTGGTTTGCTGGCAGACGTTTTATTACCCGACTAGGTAACAACATCAGATGTTACCTAGTCAGGTAATGAAACGTCTGCAAGCAAACCACCAAACTCGGATTCTTCCCCCCCTCCTCCCCCAGTCCTTGAAAAAGTGTTTGTGCTTGAAACTGGTCCCTGGTACAAAAAAGGTTGGGGACCACTGTGCTTCATGACCAAGGCGGGTCTTGAACTCACAGCCTCTTGGTTTCTCCTTTGAGGGCTTAACCAGTAGACCAAACTGGCTCCCTTACATACTTATCAAGCTTGGCACAATCCTTCATCCAGTGCATCACTAATGTTCTTATATGAGATACTATAATTTATCAAATCCTAAAACCCAGATATTTTTATACTGCTTTTTAGTCATACAGTTGTTTCTAGGAGGAAATCATAAATATTTTTCTGGAAAGTTGGTAATGTTTAAATAACATAAAAGTATATTTGCCTGAGAATTGTTATAAATCTTGTATAATAGCAATTTATCAACACTATTATATTAATGACAACATAGAAAAATTGATGATTTAACAACAAAATGTTGTATCTTCCCACTTTCATGACAAAGATTAAAAAATCTAAAGATTATTTGAGTACCATTTTAAAATCAGTTTTTATCCACTTAATTATCATACCATCCACCCCTCACTTACCTGGGTTTCTGATCACATCACAAAATTGTTTGTTACTCTTTCCTGAGATCAAGTTATATCAGCAGATTTCCATAATGTATTTAGGAAATGAAATAATATGTGAGGATGGCTTGCATAGAGCACATAATTTATATCCCCCCCCCTTTCCCACAATCCATTTAGAAAGGGCAGTGATAGGAGGGAATGACTTTTGGGGGGTGGAGGAGAGATTCTGCCTGGGGAAGAACCAGATAAGAGAAGGACACCTACAGCTGCATTAAAAAAAAAGGGTCGGTGGGAGATTTGTACTTTCTGACTCCCCAAATCCTGTCAGTGCAGCAGGGAGTTCATAAATCTCCTTTTTTCTGTTGTTCAACTATATTTTGTCAAAATCTATATTGTCAAAATATGATCGACAAATTTTTGTGAACTTTTTCGTTCACTTGTAAGATAGTGGTAACACCTATTTTCCTAATGAAGCATGTCTGTAAATTAGGCAACTACAGAAGAAAGATTCAAATGTGAAAAAGCGTCTGGGATAAGAAACAAAGTTTTCTGCTTTAAAAATTGCTGCATGTTCCCATTCTAGTTCCATCCTTTCCTGGAGCCAAATGAGCTTGTCAATATTTCAGATTTTAAACTCTACATGGACACAAATGGAGAGGTAGCAGCAGATCTGCGCATTTTGGGCTTCTTGGTTCTTCCCAGGGATGATCCCAGGAGAGAAACTCTGGTGTATTTTAAAAGACAGAGACTTTCTATCAGGCAAGATGCTCTTTCATGGCTAAAGGTGCTCAACAAGGTAGGAGAAAGTTTCGTGTCTTTCCTCTGTTTTCCAAAGCCTGAGGTCCCATTTCAAGAGGGCTGATGCTATTCCCCAAAGGTGGTTGACCTTCACTGAGAATTGAATCTGGGCAGTAGAAACCAGATTTTTTCCCTTAGGCTGCTTGGGAGGCATTGGTATTGTTCCATTTTGTGGACCCCCTACAATTAAGGGTCTCCATTGAAGGGTGAGAATCCCACAAGGGCTGGGGAATGTGTCGCTAGTAGCTTCAGGTTGTTTGCTCCTTGTGCCCAGAGTAGCAAAGAAGGCGGCAATTCTGCTGACCGGGGCCTGAATCCAGGCTTGGATTGTTTCAGATGGGATTGAATCGTGAGTGGACGGAGATCCTTTTGGCCCCATTGGGGGAAAGAAGCTTCTTCTCATCCTGCTTGGCAAAAAGTGTCCCCTGAAGGGGCAGGTTCCTAATCTGGGAGGCTCTTAAGGAGGCCAGACCTGGCCAGAGCTCTCCATGCCTCCCTTTCACCCTCCCTGGGATGGAGCAATGGGCCTTCTGCTCCTAGGAAACAGCTCCAAGGCTTTCAGTTCACATGAAATTATCAAGATTGTTCTGATATCACACCTTAAAATTATGGGTGTAAGAAGAGGGGAGAAATGCGTGTTAATGGGGTCATGAGAAGGAACCGACTGCTTACCACTTAATGCTGAAAACTTTTCTCAGTTCCATCCAGGGGTGGGATTCAAATTTTGTAACAACCGGTTCTGTGGGTGTGGCTTAATTTGTGGGCGTGGCTTGGTGGTCACGTGATCAGATGGGCATGGCCATGTGGCCATGTGACTGGCAAACCAAATACAAGTGGTCCTCGCTTAATGGCCAGTTGCTTAGCAAGTGTTCTAATTTATGACTGATCTCCCCAGAGCTCCTTGACCTGTTTTTGGAGTTTTGACAACCATAAACACAAACACACAAACACACATGCACACACACAGCCTTCTGATCCTGCTATTCTTTGATTCTGTAAGGATCTCCTGCTGGAGCAGGGGGTTGGACTAGATGACCTCCGAGATCCCTTGCAGGCCAGCCCTAGATTGTTGCATTGCTTCAAAGAGTCTTCTGAAGCCAGGGTTTGTGTCCTTCCTTCCTCTCCTTTTTTCTCTCTCTCTCTCCCTCCCTCCTTCCCTGTATTTATCTATCCATCCATATATCTCATTAACTTTCTCCATTCTCTGTCTCTTCCTTTCTTTTTCTTTTTGTCACTTCCTTCCATCTCTCCCTTTCTCTGTCTGTCCCTTTTCTTCCTTTTGCTTCCTTTCTCTCTTTACTTTCTCTTTCTCTCTTCTTTCTTGTCTTTCTCTTCCTCTCTCATTCACTCTTTTTCTCTCTTTCCTTCTCTTTTTCTCTCTCTTTCTCCCCTCTCTGTATCTCTCTGTATCTCTCTCTCTCATTCTGCCTCTTTCCCTGTCTTCCCCCTCCCCCCCACTTGGAGTGTGTGTGTGTGTGTGTGTGTGTGTGTGTAAAAGAGGGGCATGGGTAAGTCTGACCAGGTCTGGTCTCTTTAAGAACCTCCCCAAGTATGAACCTGCCCTTTCAGGGGACACTTTTCCCCAAGCAGGACGAAGCTTCTCTCCCAATGGGACCAAAAGGACCTCCACCCAATCATGATTCAAATTCATCTGAATTCAGGCCCTGGTCAACAGAATTCCCTTTTTTTTCTTTGCTATTTTGGGCACAAGGAGCAAACAAACCTGAAGCTCTTAGTGACACATTCCCCAGCCCTTGTGGGTTTCTCACCAGTTTGAAGGAGATACTAAACCATAGATGGTTCACAAAATGGAGCAGTGAGAGAAGGTAAGGGTGACGGTGGGGGATAGTGAAGTGGACGGGTCCCTATTTCCCCCCCCTCTCTGTGTGTGTATGTGTCTGTGAATGTGTTTGTGTCTCCCTCAAAGCTGTGGCTGGGCCAAGCCAACAAGCTCTCCTTGGTGCTCTTCGCTACTTCTTTCATTTCTTCTTTTTCGAATCCAGACTGGCTGAACAACGATTGCCAGACCGCGGTGGAAGCATCCATTTGGGTGACCCTCCTCCTCCTCCTCTTCCTCCTCCTTTCACACCCGGCAGCTTTGGATGGATCAGGAGGGTGCAGTTGTGTGGGGAGATGCTCGCTCCTCAAGCGAGCAGCCACCCACCCCATACCAGGTTTTGCTGTGCTTTGGCATTTGCTTGAGGAGCATCTCCCCATGCACATGTACCCTCCCGGCCCTACCACAACCGCCGGTTATGAAAGGAGGAGGAGAGGGAGGAGGAGGGTCGCCCGAAGGGACGCTTCCACCGTGGTCTGGCAATTGTTCAGCCAGTCTGGATTCCAAAAAGAAGAAATGAAAGAAGTAACAAAGAGCGCCAAGGAGAGCTTGCTGGCTTGGCCATGCCACGGCTTTCAGGGAGACACACACACACATACACACACACACACAGAGTGGGAGAGAGAATCGGGAATATAGGGACCCGGCCACTTCACTATCCCCTACCATCACCCTCACTTTCTTAGGCCAGGCGAGGGAGGGGAGGGGGAGGGGCAGGGCCAGCCGCTTCAGCAAGGTGAAGAGGTGGCGACCAAGCACACGCGAGTAGAAACCTGGGAACGGCAGCTCCTGAGGGGCTTTGAGGCTGGATGACCTGGAGCGGCCGAGATCCGAGTGAGCACTGCACCACAGGTTCACCTGATCTCCCACTTCTTTGGTGTTGGCTTTACGGAGCCACAGGGTGAGGTCTGGGCTGACATGTGACAGCAGTGCCTTTAGCTGTGCTCACTTGTAAGTGTCCAAATAATCTGGTGAAGACGGCGGAGGAGTCACTCAGGTAGACCTCCCCCATCCGCAGTCTTCCTCCTGCACAAAAAGGCCATTCCCTGAGCTATGAAGGCAAGGAGCTGTGGCTCGACTCACCCAATCCCTAGAACTACCCCAAATGGTCCCAATTCGGCACAGAGAGGGCAGCTCCCCCTGGAAATCCCCCTTTCCCTCAGTGCTCTGACTTCCTGTGGCTCACGTCCAGCCTGAACACCAGGTTGGACCACCAGAAGGCCACGTTGCCGCTTATCAATGGCGCTCCTGTGCCGGCCACTGCAGGACTCTCCATCTCTTTCCCCAAATTCTCCATCAATTTTGAAATGACGACACCTGTTGCCGACATGGGTACGACCGGGCTGCCGGTCACCTTTACCCCCCCACCCCACTTGCCTTTTGCCACTGCCACCTGGACCCCTAACCCCCAGCAGATAAGGCCCAGCACCTGCGGTGAATCCCAGCTAAATTTTGCTGTACCGGAGGACAGGTGGAGAGGCTCATGTTCTCCTGATGCTGGGAAAGCAAGAGAGTCTTTCCCAGCACAGCGAAAAGTTTGCAACTTCCCCTCCAATAGGGAAACGGGTGGCTCTGTGTGGCAGAGAAGCAGCCTGCTTGAATCCTGTTTCTCTCTGCAACCTGGAACTGTGCCGGGAAAGACTCTCTTGCTCTCCCAGCAGTAGGAGAACACGAGCCTCTCCACATGTCTTCCAGTACAGCCAAATGTAGCTCAGGTTCCCACCAATCTGCATCTCGCCCCCCGCCTGGATTCACCGCAGATGCTGGGCCTTACCTGCTGGGGGTGAGGGCGGCAGGTGGTGGCAGCAAAAGGCAAGTGGGGTAGGGGGGGGGTAAATATGACTGGCAGTGGCAGGTAGGTGACTGGGCCCTGGAGCTTGCAGAGCCTCACTCACTCAGAGAGATCAGGCAGGGCCACAGCGGAAGGCATGCAGCAATGGCTGGCCTCGCGAGTGGGCAAAAGCAGGCTGCAGGTGATGCCACGAATGCGCGATAAGGACTGGCTGGGTGCGGAGGGGAGGGGCAGGTGGAGAGGTGAGGGGCCAGCCAGAGGTGCAATTTGCTGGTTCTCTGAACTGCGCAGAATCATAACAACCGGTTCTATAGAACTGGACAGAACCAGTACAATCCCACCCCTGGTTCCATCTCTCCAGACTTTTCTATTTAATAAAGTCCTTTTTTTTTTTGGAAATGTGAGATGCCAACAGCAAAAGAGAGGAACTAATGGAAGAATCTTCCAGAAGTTATATCTCCAACCATTTGGAAATAGTGAGAGATTTTGTGTTTACTTAAGTGAAGACCAGAGGCTAATATCTAATATCTTGCCTAATATCCATTTTTACCTACATTTTCCATGGACAGAGAGTCCTAACACATTTCCTTTGGCAATCCTGTTTTTTTTCTGCTCAGTCCTTTCCTCAATCTGAATGTGTGGAAAGTTATCCTCCTGGATTTGTCAAGAGGGCTCGAGAAGGAGAGCCAGTTTGCTGTTACGACTGCGTTCCTTGTCCGGAGGGGACCTTCTCCACTCAGAAAGGTGGGTGACACCAGAGGAAAATGGGAGGCCTGTTGGAACTGGATCCATCCAGAGCATTGGCATGAAAGTGTGAATTAAAACACACTTTTAAGCTTAATTGGTTTCTGGTTTATTTCCGAAATGCCCCATTTCTTATCTAAACAGAAGAGCAAAAAGACTGTGAAGGAAGGGCTGGATAGAGAGAGGTGGCAGTGGCAGATTGGACAAGCTTTACTACTGCCAGAGAAAATATTTCTTCTTTTTACCTTGGATGTGTCCTTCCTTCCTTCCACATTTACTTCTCTAGGAACACCTGAGTTCCTTGAAACACGAGGAATTGTTTTAGGTCCACCTCCTGAAAGGAGGATTGCAATGCAGTCTACCTGGGTTCCCTTTGAGGACACTGAAAAGGTGTTGCTGATGTACGAGATACACAATGTGGTGGCATGGATAGTGATGCCTGTATGTATCTGCACCCATATCACCACTGCTCCAATGGCGATTCCAAATTATTTGCAACAGTCACTTGATCTGCCAGCCACCTCTGAGGCAAGTATGACAAGAATTGCCATCTTGCACGTAAGTTTCTCTAGAAAGATTAATTGATTCATTATTTTCCTTTAGTAATGGAGGTTCCTATCAATATTCTGAACATTACAAAGGAAATCTTTCAAGTCCAAAGCTTCCCTCAATTTCATAGCCTATCAAAAATATACTGTAGCTATATTTTTTTAAAAAGTGATAACACTTATTTTTTGTCTCTGGAAATATTAAGAAATCCATCCCGGAAAATGCTCCTGATAATCACTTGTTCCCAAAGAATGTACAATATATCTTGAAATGCAAAGGACAAAGAAATATGGGGTTGCTGTTGTTTTTCTCAGACACAGAAAAATGCACCAAATGTCCGGATGATAAATTCCCAAATAAAAAAAGAGTCCAATGTATCCCCAAAGTGATAACCTTCCTGTCTTATGAAGAACTTCTGGGCATCATCCTGGTTTCTTTTGCCCTATTTTTGTTCCTAACCACATGCCTTGTTTTAATCGTCTTCATTAAATACCGAGAAACTCCCCTTGTCAAAGCCAACAACCGGGACCTCTCCTACATCCTCCTGGTCTCCCTCCTGCTTTGCTTCTTGTCTTCTCTCTTCATTGGTCAACCAAGGAAAGCCACCTGCCTTCTCCGACAAACGGTTTTCAGTATCATCTTCTCAGTTGCCGTTTCTTCTCTCTTAGCCAAAACCATCATGGTGGTGCTGGCTTTCCTGGCCACAAAACCAGGAAACCGAGCAAAGAGATGGTTGGGGAAGCGTTTGGCCAACTCCATCATCCTATCTTCTTCTGGTGTCCAAGTTATCATCTGCTCCATCTGGCTGGGAGTTTCTCCCCCCTTCCCTGACTCTGACCTCCTCTCCCATCCTGGAGAGATCATCCTGCAATGCAACCAAGGGGCCGTTGTCATGTTCTACATCACCTTCAGCTACATGGGCTTTCTGGCTGCCATCTGCTTCACAGTGGCTTTCCTAGCCAGGAATCTGCCCGGGGCCTTCAACGAAGCCAAGCTGATCACCTTCAGCATGCTGGTCTTCTGCAGTGTTTGGGTGACTTTTGTGCCCACCTACCTGAGCACCAAAGGGAAATACATGGTGGCTGTGCAGGTCTTCTCCATCCTGGCCTCCAGTGCTGGTCTGGTGGGCTGCATCTTCATCCCCAAGTGCTACATTATCCTTCTGAGGCCAGAGCTGAACACAAAGGAGCATCTCACAGCCAGAACAATTGTAAAAACAAGACATAACACCATGACATTTAAAGAATTGTAAAATTTCCTTTTATCTCAAAGTAGACACTAATTATTTCAACTTAGATAATGTGCAGGAATCAAAGAAATCATGTCTACATTTTTCAATGGGAAATGTTTGAATGACTCTCATCCTTGCAACTCTCTTCATCTCAATAAATCTTGCTAAAGGGAACTCTGAAAATCATTCAGAGGAATTTGTTATTCAGCCACTGCCAATGAATTTGACACTTTATTCATATTGAGAGCAGCTAATAGTGTATCTATGAGAGAATGAATAGGAAAAGTGGTAAGATGGCTGGTGTGGGAGCCAAGCTCCAACTATTTTGTTTGAAAATCTCCATGAGAGCCATTGGCCATCCCACCAAGCCAGAGAAGGCAGAGGCTTCCAGGGCCTCTTGCTTAGATGTTCTCATCCAAGGAGACCTAGTTAGCACCCCTTTCTCATAGCTGCTTCTGCCCTGTGAAAGAAGCTTCTCCATGAGATCCACCATCCTCTCTCCATCCCCTGATTAAAGTCGGTTCTTTTCCCCAATGCTATAGCTAGTTGAGACCGGAGTCCAGAAGATGCGGAAGGAGGAGAAGCCCCACGGGATAGTCAGGCTGCATCCAGCCGAAATTGGGCTCATTGTGGCTGCACCATGTGAATAGTTGCAAGCAGGAGTTTGGGGGCCTCTCAAACTCCACCAGAGGAAAGAGGGTCTCTCTCTCTCTCTCTCTTTCTCTCCAAGGTGGGAAGCCCAGCAGTGCAACCCTTGAAGGCTTCACCTGGGGGTTCACCTCAGTCCTCTTGGGCTGCTTCCAGCCCCGGAAGCCTCAGAAATAAGTCCTACCAAGGACTTTGCTCCAGGCTCCCTGGGAGCGAGCAGAAGTGGGGAGAAGAAAGGTGAATATTCTGACTAAGAGATCCTGAACGTCTCTGGAGATAAATTTCAAGGAACTATAAGGCAATAAAGGCAATCCTCCACTTATGACTACAATTTTTGTTGCTAAGTAAGTTCTGTCTCATTTTACCAACTTTTTTGCCTCAGTTGTGAAGCAAATGAGTGCGGTGTTTAGTTAAATCATGCGGTCGTTAAGCAAGTCTTCCAGTGACCCCAATGACCCCAAGGTACTGCAAGTGTCATAAATACATGCCTGAGTTTTTGTCACATGACCATGGGATGCTGGAATGGTCGTTAGTGTGAAGACTGGTCAAAAGTCACTTTCCTGAGTGCCGTTGTAACTTCAGTCACCAAACAGATGTTTGTAAGTGGAGGACTCCATGTTGTCCTCAGAGCCATTTTTGACAAAGAGGCTCCTGCCCTTAAGATCCCATCAGAATAGAGCCAGAAGGGACCTTGGAGGTCATCTATTCCAACCCCCTGCCCAAGCAGGAGACCCCAGACCATTCCATGCAAAGGAGTGTCCAGGCCTTCCTGGAAGACCTCCAGGGACAGAGCCCCCCCCCCCACTTCTGAAGGCAGCCTCTTCCCCTGGTCCATGGGGGATCAAGGGCTTCTGGCCTGCTCCTCAGGGGGCGGCTGGAGGGGCAGGAGAGGCCTC
>NW_020718189.1:0-23912 GCF_900518725.1 Notechis scutatus
AACAATTTACAAACTTTTGAGAAGCTTGTGAAAATATTACTGTTTGAATGCTATCCTAAATGTTGTAATAAAGAGAATCCCACATAGTTCTCAGTGTTATCTTCACTGCTCAAAAAAATAAAGGGAACATTTAAACAACACAATGTAACACCAAGTCAATCACACTTCTGTGAAATCAAACTGTCCACTTAGGTAGCAACACTGATTGACAATCAATTTCACATGCTGTTGTGCAAATGGAATAGACAACAGGTGGAAAGCATAGGCAGTTAGCAAGACATCCCCAATAAAGGAGTAGTTCTGCAGGTGGTGACCACAGACCACTTCTCAGTTCCTATGCTTTCTGGCTGATGGTTTGGTCACTTTTGAATGCTGGCGGTGCTTTCACTCTAGTGGTAGCATGAGACGGAGTCTACAACCCACACAAGTGGCTCAGGTAGTGCAGCTCATCCAGGATGGCACATCAATGCGAGCTGTGGCAAGAAGGTTTGCTGTGTCTGTCAGCATAGTGTCCAGAGCATGGAGGTACTACCAGGAGACAGGCCAGTATATCAGGAGACGTGGAGGAGGCCATAGGAGGGCAACAACCCAGCATCCAGGACCGTTACCTCCACCTTTGTACAAGGAGGGACAGGAGGAGCACTGCCAGAGCCCTGCAAAATGACCTCCAGCGGGCCACAAATGTGCATGTGGCTGCGCAAATGGTCAGAAACAGACTCCATGAGGGTGGTATGAGGGCCTGATGTCCACAGGTGGGGGTTGTGCTTACAGCCCAACACCGTGCAGGACATTTGGCATTTTCCAGAGAACACCAAGATTGGCAAATTCGCCACTGGCGTCCTGTGCTCTTCACAGATGAAAGCAGGTTCACACTGAGCAGATGTGACAAATGTGACAGGGTCTGGAGACGCCGTGGAGAACGTTCTGCTGCCTGCAACATCCTCCAGCATGACCGGTTTGGCAGTGGGTCAGTAATGGTGTGGGGTGGCATTTCTTTAGGGGGCTGCACAGCCCTCCATGTGCTCTCCAGAGGTAACCTGAGATGAGATCCTCAGACCCCTTGTGAGACCATATGCTGGTGCGGTTGGCCCTGGGTTCCTCCTAATGCACTACAATGCTAGACCTCATGTGGCTGGAGTGTGTCAGCAGTTCCTGCAAGATGAAGGCATTGATGCTATGGACTGGCCCGCCCGTTCCCCAGACCTGTATCCAATTGGGCACATCTGGGACATCATGTCTCGCTTCATCCACCAATGCCATGTTGCACCACAGACTGTCCAGGAGTTGGGGGATGCTTTAGTCCAGGTGTGGGAGGACAGCCCTCAGGAGACCATCCGTCACCTCATCAGGAGCATGCCCAGGCGTTGTAGGGAAGTCATACAGGCACATGGAGGCCACACACACTACTGAGCCTCATTTTGACTTGTTTTAAGGACCTTACATCAAAGTTGGATCAGCCTGTAGTGTTTTTTTCCACTTTAATTTTGAGTGTAACTCCAAATCCAGACCTCCATGGGTTTCTAAATTTGATTTCCATTGATAATTTTTGTGTGATTTTGTTGTCAGCACATTCAACTATGTAATGAACAATGTATTTAATAAGAATATTTCATTCATTCAGATCTAGGATGTCTTATTTTTGTGTTCCCTTTATTTTTTTGAGCAGTGTAATTCTCAGTAAGCTACCATTCAGAATGACTGTTGTTATTTTGTAATATTAATTTGACAAAGAAAAGCTTTCTGGGTCTTAGGAAGACAGAGGAAAAAGTAAAAATAAAATAAAAGGATAGTTTTATGGTCTCTAAGTTAGGAAGCAAAAATAAGTGAAATTTATATTTAACAGAGATGCAGATTTCTGTACTATACATGAGCAGAGAGATGCAAAACTTAACACACGGTAACCATTGACACAATCTGTTTACCACTTAAAAACTTAGTGGGTTCCATATGCATTATAGACTTACATTCATTTCAGATATGCTTCTGGAACAAAATCCTGAATGACATGTTCTGCTTAAGATGGTCATAATGTAGCTTGTGATACAAAAATTTATAGGTTGTAGACCATCCCAGAAGAAGAGAGAGTATATTTCTCTGCATGTTTGATGAGTAATATTAGAGTTTTTTATAGAGATATTTTACAATATCTAGTATATGAATAAAATGAAATGAAAAAAGGAAGTTGTGTGGAACATTATTTGACTCTTGGATTATGGTAAACAAGAATAAAAAGGGGTGGTATTTACTTAAATTATTTACTATATTGGCCTCCAAAGGTCTGAAATATATATTTTAGTATAGCTTCATTAGACTGAAGTAACCCCTTCATTCATCTTTGAGTCTTTCAAATCTAATGACCCCTTCATTCATCTTTGAGTCTTTTCAGTTTCTTCAGCAGCAATGTGCAGGTTCACATGAAGTCTACCTATAAAAATTTTCACAGTCATGAAGCTCATTGGGTGATTCTTTAGAAGTTACTTCCCAACATAATCAATTTCATAGGGTTGATTACAAGGATAAATGAATAATGCAACGCATGGAGTTAGAGGATTCACTTGGTTTCCCAGTCAAAGCACACATAAAATGGTGGATAATTAGGATTAAGGTTAGGGTTACAATAGAAAGGATTTTCACTCCTATTGGAAGGTATCAGTTGTATCAGCTATCACAGAACATTTAATTTACAAATTTTAAGATGTCTATCATTTTAACTAAAGTGAAGAGTATTGGTGACTTTCAAATCTTTTTTAACTGGAATTTATGGTTATGATAGAGGCAGCCTCAGTACAATGAAGGTATTAAAACTCTGATTCCAAAATATGTTGAAAACACTATATAATTGTTCATTGCACATGTTATTAAAACTTCCAGTGCCATTAGCTTTCATCATTTGCCACTGCCAGATGGTACTCTGACAGAGTAGGAAGCAATCACTGAATAATGCAAAGATAATAAAAAATGATGAATAATAGATCAGAGAATTTCTCACCCTTGTTAGTTGCAATGGCCAGTTAAAGGCAGGATCCAATATACACCAGTGGGACTTTTGCTTGTCTCAGGTGGAGTTTCTTGCTGCTACAAATACTGGTACAAATACTGCTACAAATATTGCTTTGATGATGATCTCTGGCTTCTTTTCAATCTATGTAGCTTATAAGCTAAAGCACCTTTTTGATAATAGATAACAAAAGAGAGCCACCTGTACCTATTTTAAGTTGAATATTACCTTGATTAGGCATGGAGAGGAACATTAATGATTGATTGCATTAATTGCATATTTGAATTCATTTCAGCTGGTCTTCTCATTAGTTTGCCAAAAAGAAGAGCATACTTTAATTTGCATTTCTCTACATCAGGAGTGTCAAACTCATATTGTCACGGTGGCGTCATATTATGACTTCCCCCGCTTCGCTAAACCGGGCATGGGTGTGACCAGTGCATGATGCATCCGGCCCATGGGCTGCAAGTTTGACAGTCCTGCTTCACATATACATATATATGAATGTTTTAGTCATTTTTGATAATATATTTTAGCATATAAAATATTATGCATTTATAATAACAGTATTAGCTATTTAGGTACTGTGATCTGCTCACTTCAAATGCATATTTGAAACTGAATTGTATCTAGCTTGTCATGCCACAGAAATGTTTACATTGTTCCATAAGATTGCTAGTTAACCTGTATCCATGACTATTTTTTTGCATTGCATAGATTATGAACTGTTAGTCCACAGTAGTATGCTTTAAATAACTTACATTGTTTCCACAGTACTCCATAAGTAATAAATTGTGCAAGATAAGAAAGGTAACAATGATCAATTACATTTTCTGGATTCTCCCCCATAGGCAAGTTGTTGGTCTTTGGCCTAGTGATGGAAGACAAGACATATTAGCTTGAGGTTTATGTGGGTACTTTCATTTCCATGACTTCATCCAAGGAGAAAGCCGAGAGTGTCTGAAGTGGCAGGTCAAAGTGATAGATGCAACCAGATTTTCCAACCCTCACTCCTTTTTATATGCATACAATGCCTGTAATGTACATTGAAAAGGGATGTGGCTTTGATTACCTAGTTTATACCTACCATTTTGAAATGCTTAGCCATCACTGTGGATCCCCCTGATATGGGTCTAGGACAACTCACTACAGGATGATTCGCAACGGCCAACTCACTGTGTGACAACTTGCCATGATACAAAAGTTATATAATGAAGAATGGTGAAATAGAATTGTTAAAGAAAGGATGCAAAAGGAGGGAGAAAATGAAGTATGAAGGACAAAAATGAAAATATTTTCAAAATTATTTTAAATAATTAAATAAAATTGTTGAATTATCCCATGGCAAGTAAGATGTGGCAAGGTGGCCACAATATGTTGGCCATGGCAAATTGGCAGCAGTAAGTTGGCCATGGCAAGTTGGCTGTGGCAACTTGTCCCATTCCATTCTGATGTTGGGAAACTGCCAGCCAAAGGAGGGATTAACTTTGAGTTCTTGTATAGCATCAAGAGGCATAAGCACCAACCTTTTTCAAGATCCATTAAACCTTACCTAGTTGTTCCCATGGACAGCAGGCAGTCAATAACATTGCTGACTTAAGATATTCACAGATAGTGGTGGTTGCTTGTTCCTGACACTTGCTCCTGTTTTTTTTCAAATGGGTAAGTTGAGTCTGCATGAATAAGAAAAAGAGTAGAGTTGGATGTCTACTAATTCTTTAATTTGTTTTCTCTTTCTTTTTTCCCCATCTGAAGGAAGATAGTCCAAAGATAAGGGAGAGATAGTTTTCTAAAAGTTGAAATCAATACATTTATTAATATTTTAACACTCTAAAGACTTTAAACAATTTTTGACAGGCCTGAGGATATTACTTTTCAGTCAGTTTAGTAACTTGCAAGTATTCTTTTCTTAATTTAGTTTGATTCACTTTTCTTTTTTTCCCAACAGGCCTGAGAATCCGCTTATTCAATTTTTCACTCAAACTTTTAAGCTGCATGTTATATATAGTTCGGGTGCTCCTGGATGATCCATATCAGCAACATGGATGGTAATCTTCTTTTAATTTTTCTCTCAAAATGCCTGAGGAATTGTTTAACTAAGATTGGTTATGCATAATATATGATCTACCATATTTTTATTCTACAAGGAGTCATTTGTAATCCAATTTCACATTTCATTATGTGCAGTAGAGAGGGCTATAATATTGCAGGCAAATCTTAATTAGCAGATTGTTGATAAAGTAAAATATTAAGGAGACCAGAACATTGGTTGTTCTTGCTACTATATCTCACATAATATACATTACAATGCACTATTTTTGCATATGGATTAATGACCAAAATACAGGTAGTCCTTGACTTACAAGAGTTCATTCAGTGACCGTTTAAAGCAGGGGTCTTCAAACTTGACAGGTTTAAGACTTGAAGACTTCAACTCTCAGAATTCCTCCTCCGGTCATGTTACCACAGAAATTCTGGGAGTTGAAGTCCACAAGTCTTAAACTTGCCAAGTTTGAAGACCCTTGGTTTAAAGTTACAATGGCACTGAAAAAATGACTTATGATAATTGTTTCACACTTATGACCATTGCAGCATCCCTATGGTTACATGATTTACATTCAGATGCTTGATAATTGGATCGTATTAATGATTGCAGTGTCCCAAGGTCATATGATCACCTTTTGTGAACTTCTCACAAGCAAAGTCAATTTACTCTTTAGTAAACTGGACCTGCAACATATACATATTCTGCCAGATGTGATAGGCCAGGTAGATGTAATCAGCAAGAAGCAGTCCCTCAAATAGCTTGGTCCTTTGTCATGAATATCTTATCAGCTCCTCCATTCGTTGTGTCATGCCCCTGTCAGAATCTGATTCAGAGGGGGAGGCCGAGCAGCTGACAGGGAGTGGGAGTATGGCTCCGTTGGCTGTGGAAGAAACTGGGAAAGGGTAAAGGCTGGCTGGGAAGAGCAGGGGAGAGGTAGAGCAAGGGAAAGGGAATTCGGAGGAAGACCCAAGCTCACCCCATCTTCATCGTAGGGCACGCAGGGAGGAACAGAGAAGGAAGCAACATGAGTTGCGTGGCTTATGGGGGAGGAAAGGGCCCTGATTCCCTTTATTAGCTGCAGCTGAGAACACAGTGTTTAAAAAGGGAAGCTGCACACAGCAACTTTTTGGGAACAAATTGTGAATTATCTGGTATCGTCGAGGCTTATCTGGGTTCCTGGCATCTTCCCAACTGTGTGTGTGTTGCTGGACTTTCAAGCCTGCAATTCCTTCTCCTGCCCTGTCAAGTTAATTACTGCAGCGTGGTTTGTGTTGATTTTTACTTATAGTTTGTATGTACTTTGTTTTTGGACTGAATTTCCTTCACTTAAAGACTGTTCTTGGGAGAGTTTTTTCTCCAGCCGAAGGTAACCTGGACATTGGGGGCAAAGTTGGAGGTACTAAAGGAACACTTCTTACTTATTTGACTGTGTTGCCTTTGTGCCACACCCCGGGTCATCACATCTTGAACACAGAGGCAGGAAAGTTGACTTATGTCAGATCTTTACTGTTATAACAGTTTATTTGTGGAACCTTTTGTTTTCCCCCTTCTGAGTCAGTTCAGGTATTGGTTTGTGTGTGTGTGTGTGTGTGTGTTTTGTCTGTTCATACTGCTCTCTGATTTTCCTATGCCCATCTGCCACAAGTTCCTTCAAAAGTTGTTTTGGATTTTTAGCACTGTTTGCTATCCTTCTCTGTGTAGTATTGCAGGGGTTTGGGGAAGTGCTTTGGTCTCCCCTTTTCACAATCAAAGGTATTCAAGCATCTAGTCTCTGGGCTACCTGAAAGAAAACAACTGATTTTAATATTTTTCAAAAGATTTTGAAAACATGTTTTTTTCCAGTAAGGGATATAATGGAAGAAGTTGACTACAGCTGGACAATATTGCAAAATCTGATCTTTATCTAGACAGCTAATAAGCTTTCAAATTGGCTTGTTGAAGGACTTATATTCATTTCAATTATTGTTTAGTTATTTTTCCAGGATATAGGGCTTGACTAATTGGCTTTGTTATTTTAAAGATTATGGGATTGTGCGTTTACTTTATTTGGCTGTTGTTTCTGTGCATTTTTATTATGAAAATATGTGTAACTATTGGCTGTCCCTAACATTCTGATATTTTGTGTGTTTTTAATTGATTATTGTTGACATTTCAGCTGTTATTGCTGCTGTTATTATTCAGAGGACTTACCTAATTTTGTTTTATTAAAGGAATTTTTGCATGAGTATGTGCAAGTGTGTTCAAGCCAATACAATAAATACAGTTTGTTTGTTGTTAATTTTAATAGCAAAGTAGTTTAACTTTTACAAATACACAAAAAGTGTATGCTTGAACAACTATATGGTACATTTTAATTAACAAAGTGAGTTAAAAGCAGTCAGCCAACAGATCTATCTAAAAGCCTTCATAGATTAGACAAGTTCAGAGCTCAAACAAAGTCCATATTTGTAGGAGAATTTTGCAATATGCCAATTGTAGATGCCTTAATCCATATCTAGAAAAAAACCTTTCAGTTCAAAGCACTATCCTGCTTCATATCTCTCTGCCTAAACCTTTGCTTACAATAAGGAAAAGAGACTAATACTATGATGCCCTTGGCTCTACAAGAGATACTTTTCCTTTAAAGTTTAGTTTAATTTTTCATGAAAATTGGCTTTGTTAGATCAGAACACAGCATTGCTTCAAACCACTGATTCTAAAGAAGGGAACTTCAAATCATTTACTTCAAATCCCACTCTTTGATTTATTTATTTTTAAATGACAAGCTAACATTCATAAGAAAGAAAACTAAAGGCTGCTAAGGAAAGGAAAAAGAGTACCCAATCTCATTGCTTTGATTAAATTCATTCAAGCTTATATACGTACTGCTAAACCATGGCTTTGCATTCACTTTGATTAAATAGAACAATAAACAGGCTAACTATCATGCTCTCGCCTCTGCTTTTCCCTGATTGTGTTTGCAGGATTGCATAATGAGTAGATTATAAAAAGTACTTTCGAAACCAATGTTACATATAAAGTAAATGCACCAAGGTTTTTACAGCTAGTCTAAAAATTTTGTTGCTAAGCAAGGCAAGGGAGTTTTGCCCCATTTTATGACCAATTTTGCCACAGTTGTTAAGCGAATTGCTGCAGTTTTTAAATGAATCATACAGTCATTAAGTGATTCTGGCTTCCTCCATTGACTTTGCTTTCAGAAGCCGGTTGGAGGGTTACAAATGGTGATCACATGGGCCCGGGACATTGCACCTGCCATAAATACATGCCAATTGCCAGGCACCCAAATTTTGATCATGTGACCATAAGGATGCTTTGATGTTTGTAAGTGTGAAAAACAGTTATGAGTCATTTTTCAGTGCCATTGTAAGTTAAAATGGTCACTATAACAAATGGTTGTAAGTCAGAATACTAGAAAAACAGAGTTGGAAGGGACTTTGGAAGTCTTCTAATCCAACTTCTTTCACCATTCCAAACAAATGACAGTCCAGTCTCTTTTTAATAGTCTCCCGGTGATGGCAAGCCATTCCATGGTTTATTGTCACTGCAAGGAAATTTCCTTAGTTCTAGAGTGCTTCTCTTCTTGATTAATTTCCGTCCATTGCTTCTTGTTTTGCCTTCTGGTGCTTCAAAAATAGATTGAATCCCTTTTCTTTGTGGCAGCTCCTCAAATATTGAAACACTGCGGTCATGTCATTCCTAGTCCTTCTTTTCACTAGACTAGACATATCCAATTCCTGCAACTGTTTTTCATAAGTTTTAGTCCTCAGCTCCCTAATCATCTTTCTTGAGTCTCATCATCTTTTTTTTTTATATTGTGGTGACCAAAATTGGATGTGGCATTCCAAGTGTGGTCTTACCAAGGTGTTATAAAGCAGTACTAACACTTCATGTGATCTGGAATCTATTCCTCTGTCAGTACAGAGAACAATTTAATTGGCTTTTTAGCCATACTATTTTTTAGAATGTAGGTAGTTGAGGACTACCTCTATTTGCCTCACAACCCAACACACATTATTCTAAGGGGTGTCAAACTGGCGGCCTGCTGGCCGGATGTATCACGCACAGGCTAAGCCCATCCCAGATCTGCAAATGGGAAAAATTCCTCGAAACATCACCTGACACAGCAAGTTTGACACCCATGCATTATGCTGTTGAGGTGGGTTTTTTTTTCAAACTACATATTGGGAGGGGAAGGGGAGAGAATGACATCTCTATTACCTCAAAGATTTCTTCCACATTTCTATTACCATCATGTAGAATAAGCTGAAACAAACAGATAAATACCCATTGTAAAAGAAGGCTATGCATTCTAACCTGGAGTAAGTAGCATTGAATTTACTATAGAATATGCATATATACATCTGCACCTGCTAAGCATAGCAGCGTTGTTGAATTTGCTATAAAAAATCTTGGGCACTTTCTTTCCTTCCCTGCTCAGTTATTCCAGTCACTTCAATAGTGGCCTATTTTGCTCCTTCACCTTTCTTTATCTTCCTTCCCTTCATCCTTCACAAATGTGTGTGAGTGCATGTGCATATATTTAAGAAATAATGGTTTGAATTATTGTTAAATGCAGTTGGGGAGGATTTATTGAGTGAATTAAAATGAAGTGCTTTTTATTGACAATTTTATTCACTAGTTATTTATTCAATTAAAAATAATTGATTTTTTTCCCTAGTCCTTGTTTATTTTTGGCATGTAGCTTCAGGATTATAGAAATAGGCAAACACAGTTGTGTATCCATGTCTGACTTAAGGGATTTATTGAAATGTGATGCCCTTATATAGACAATCTCATCCAGTTGTTATTTATTCAATTAAAATTAATTGGATTTTTGTCTTGTCCTTGTTTTGCCCTTGGAATGTAGCTGTGAAACAGGGTGCCTAGACATATGCAAACATACAGTTGTGTATGCAAGCCTGTCTTGGGCACACATTTATTGTATTGGGAAGAAAAAGATACTTTTAGGATTGGCTTCAGAGGAAGTTAACAGCATTAGCTTGACTTTATAGAGAAAGTCGACATTGCATATAGGTACTTTGTGCAGTTTATTTATTTAGAGATATCTCTTGGTTTTGCCTTCGTTTTAATTATGTTTCAAACAGATACAGCATACAGAAAACTTTATTAAACTTTAGATATTTGCTACTTTTACTACTTTGATCACTTTGATGAAATGCATCACAGCTTAATCTAAATATTCTCAGTCATCTAACTATAATTCCCTTTTCTTTTTGATCGTTTAGTTCTAACAGACTAATAAAAACATCATTTGTACATTTTATTCTGTAGAATTTCTTTAAAAGTTGCAGTGATTTTAATGAAAAAGTCTTATATTTGTTTCCCATAATTATTGTATCTTCTAGGATCATAGCTCTTCAAAGAATGCCAGAGCTGTTTACAACCTAATAATACTGAAAGAATATTTCAAAATTGAAAGTTATGTTCATATTGAATCTTATCTCTTGGGAGAGAACAACCAAGTAGATGACATATCAGTAGATGAGACTGTTGGCACATAAATCTAATAAATAAAATTAATGAATAAAATACTAGGAGAAACCAGGAGATTGCTGCAAACTCATGTGTATGAACGAATCTTCCCATTACTAGATATCTTGGCAGTTTCCAAGGATATCGTTATTATTTCTGTGTATAGTTGTGCTATTTTCTATGTTAACTGAAAAAAAATTCTAATATTTAAATATGGGATTAACAGATATGTAACTCTTAGTCTGCAGCTATTTCCAATTCATATTTTTCCCCAATGTAAAAGTTGTAATGTCAGGGGGATAATAATGTTTAAATCGCCATACCTCCCCAAAAATTACTACTTATTATACCTTTGTTTTGACATTAATGTTTTTATAATGTGATTAGCACCCAATAGAAAGATCTTGACATAGTCCAAAACATAAGTAGTTTGTCAATAATAATTAAAAATAGGATTCTGCTCTATAATCAAGAGCCAGGCTGAATTAAACCCTAGACTTACAGTTGTTTCTTTGTATTTGCCTGTTTTCTTTTTGTTGTCTTATTTTAAGCCTCTGTTAAGTTCAGATTCTGTTCCCCCCCCAGATTTATTTATATTAATGAGTTTTTCTTCTTTTGAGAAACAATGATTTTTAACAAAATTGCATGCATGCATTTTAATATATTATCCCTCTAGGTGTCATTAATATTAAATCTTGATGTGGAACCACTTTTCATCTAAATTTGTTTGAAAGGCATTCTTTGCCCCTAATTTTAAAATCTAGCAAAGGCAATAATACAACTGGAAAAATAGGAAAACATGCATTAGAGCAGCTGTGCTTTTGGTAGCCGATGGCTCTGGTGAAGTTGGCTTTCCTCTTGCCATGATTCTATTTATTTATTTATTTAGTTAGTTAGTTAGTTAGTTAGTTAGTTAGTTATCAAGCGATTATAAGGTAACAGGTATAAGTATAAACATAGTTATGAATACATGAAATGGATACATATGAGAGAAATAAAAAGAAATAATAGGACAGGGACGGTAGGCACATTGGTGTGCTTATGCATGCCCCCTACAGACCTCTTAGGAAAGGGGTGAGGTCAATAGTAGACAATCTAAGGTTAAAGTTTTTGGGGTTTGGGGAAGAAACCACAGAGTCAGGTAGAGTATTCCAGACATTGACCACTCTGTTTCTGAAGTTGTATTTCTTGCAATCAAGTTTGGTGCGGTTTACCTTGAGTTTGTATTTATTGTGTGGTCTTGTATTGTTATGGTTGAAGCTGAAGTATTCATTGACAGGTAGGACATTGCAATGTATGATTTTATATACTATACTTAGATCGGACCGAAGGTGGCGTAGTTCTAGTTTTTCTAGGTCTAGAATTTCATGTCTGGTGGCATAAGGTATTCTGCAATGAGTAGAGGAGTGGAGAATTCTTCTTGTGAAATATTTCTGCACTTTCTCAACTGTATTAATATCAGATATGTAATACGGGTTCCAGACTGATGAGTTGTATTCAAGTATTGGTCTAGCAAATGTTTTGTATTCTCTAGTTAGTAGTGTGATATTACCAGAGAAAAGGCTACATAGGATTAGTTTAACAACTCTTAATGCCTTTTTGGCTATGTAATTACAGTGGGCTCTCGCACTGAGATCATTAGAGATGAGTACTCCAAGATCCTTGACAGAGTTTGGATCATCAACAAGGTCTTGACTATTCAGTTTGTATTTTATTTTCTGATTATTTTTGCCAATATGTAAGACAGAGCATTTATTTGTTGAGATTTGAAGTTGCCATTTGTTTGACCATTCTGATACATAGTTGAGGTCTTTTTGAAGGGTAGCAGTATTGTCTGTGGTGTTGAATAGCTTTACATCATCAGCGAAGAGAATGCAGTTGCTCTTAATATGATCACAGAGGTCATTTATATAGAGTATGAAAAGAGTTGGTACTAGAACACTGCCTTGGGATACACCACTGTTGACAGGTACAGAATTTGATAGGACGCTCCCAATTTTGACCATTTGTTGTCTGTTTGAGAGGAATGCTTCTATCCAGTTATGCAGGTGTCCGGAGATACCATAAGATTTTCATTTTAGGAGTAGTTTGTGGTGTACCACTGAATCAAAGGCTTTACAGAAGTCTATGTAGATTGTGTCTATTGCTTTGCCCTGATCGAGTTGTGTAGTCCATATGTTTTTTTCAGTGTAAGAGTTGCAGATTACAGGCTAGTTTTTTTCTGAAACCAAATTGTTTATTAGAGAGTAGGTTGTTTGTCTCTAAGTGGAGGTTAATGGATTGGTTAATAATTGATTCCATGACTTACAGGACTTTACAGCATAATTCTTGTCAAATAAATCATGATTTGATTTGAAATCAAGCAGTTGATTTGAATACCTTTTTTGTGAATGTTTATGGAACTATCTTGCATACCCCGGTATTATTATTCAGTTACTACTTTTGAAAGGGGCTACTAATAACTTTGACAATGTTTATTTTTCTATTCAGCAAGCATATTGGTTGGGTCCATACTATTACTAAGGAAATAGGTTTTTATACAAAATGTCCTAAACAATTAAAAACATTTCTTTTAAAAGATACACTGAATTGAATGAGACTGACTTCAATATACTGAGTCTTTGGATTTTGTGCCTTTGAATTCATAACACCAGAATATCATTATTATGTTTAATATAGACATTTTCCTCAACTGGAAGAATAATTGTGGCTTAGGTTTGTTTGTTTTAGTAAAGTGCATTAAATTTAAGACTGAAAAAGAATATTAAAGTTTCAAATGCTAGATTTTAGATACCATGGCCTCAGCCTTTTCTTCCTTTATTATTTCCTTTACTTTTAAACACTTTTGTCATAATTCTAAACTTCTGTAAATATTATCTCAGAACAACTTTGTTTGCTTAAACAGAAAGTGGGTTCTCATTACAGCTCCTCTCTAAATTTATAGATTGTACCACTTATTTCTAGCAGAATTGAATAAATATCTAATATTTACAGGACATTGCAAAATGTAATGTACATAAAACAGAGACCAGAAGTTTTCTTAGTATGTTCATGATTTATTTTAAAAAAGAATGTTAACCAGCTGCTTATCATTTATTTAGGGGTGATGAATCATTTAAAATGGTTACTAACAGAAGTCTATAGAGTTATATTGTCCACCAGTTTTCAATTAGTAAATTTATCAAATTAATTCCTAATTATCCATGAAGTCAGTGGGGTTTTAAATGATTTTCTCAAAAAAGAGGGAGAGAGAGAGAGAGAAAGAGACTGAGACTTTTCATTATATATTCTCTGTGTGTATGAACTGTATACACACACAAACATACACACGTACAGAGTTTATCTATAAAGTCTATGACTATCTATCTCTATATCTAATAATGGATTTTTATAAAAATGCTTACATGCCAATAACTCTGCTGTGGGCTCTGTATTGGTTAGCAATACAATTTAAAATAGTGTATGATTTAACCTAGAAATCCCTCTATACCTTGGCCCCCTTCAGAACCATCTGTTATCTCAATATGAATATGAACAAATCATATTGAGTTGCTTTGTTACATAACATTATTTTCTTAAATTGAGTTGAACCACTTTGCTAGCAGAAAAACACCTTTCATTAAATCTGTGGACATCCAGTACAATTTACAATGATAGTGAACAAAATCATGATGTTGTCATGCAAGTGATGTCAAATCTGTAATAATGCTAATACATAATTTGTGATATTTGTGCATAGATATTACAGTCCATATGCTATCCTTTGCCACACCCCTCCCTTTGACATACATGGTTACATTCCCATAATTTGCAGCCAGTCAAAATCTTCATGGCAACTCTTTTGAAATATGAGTGTTTTTATTATTTGTTTTGTTTTGGTTTTGGTATATTAATATATATATAATTAAGTAAGAATGTGCTTTTATATATGCATAAAAGTTCATTTAGTTCTGTGTTCTAAATATCCATGTTAACATCTTAAAATGTTGTTTTAAAATACAATATGTTTGATAATAATCATGCAACTCGCACCCACAATAACCCTCATTTATTGTCTTTCATTTTTAAAATTGTAACCTGCATGATATTTTACAACCCTTTAAAATATTATTATAACAAACTAATGATTTTGTCTGGCTTTCTTTTTTTTCATAACATATTTCGTTATGATATTATGCTGTTTTCTAAATGCAAATGGATTTTACATTTGGATGTCTGCTAGCAAGGAATTAAAACAGGGATGTTCCAGTCAAAACAACATTTCTGCAGAGATAGATTGGTAAGTTTAAGGATGTGTTTATAGCAGCAAATCGATGTTTTTAACTTAAATTATTAGGTTCTTTTTCTAAATATGTATGTACTTATTGATATTTAGCAGGCACTGCCCTTTGTGCAAAATGGGTGGCTAGCTGATTGTAGTTACCCCAAACGAACTCAAGCCTGATGTGGATAGGAAGAAATACTTTGAAACAAACAAATAAATGGAATTTAGAATTTACGAATATTTTAGTAATCAAATGAAAGCAGTCCGGATTCTACATCAAAAAGAAAATTTTATTTTGATTAGTCAAACTGAAATGCTTTATAGGTTATACATTGGTTGTACTTACAAGGTATACTGCAGCAAAACGAACTCTCTTCTCTCCTCTCTATTTTCAGGGTCTATTAGACATTCTGTCACATTTAAAAAATAAAAATAAAAAATAGTATTGAGAGAACAAAGCAATTAAATAAACTCTTCCTCCACTTCATGGCAGATCTTTGTCTCACAATTAAAGTAATGTACAACCGTTACCATTATTCCAATACATGACCTTAACTATTCCTTAAATTTTCCTTGAGTTATATAAATCTGCAGGATTTCATGGAGAAAAATTGTTAAGAACATAGAAAAATGTATGAATATGTATTGCTTATGCATGTATTTGAAGAAGCCATGATTGACTTCAATTCTGAAAACAAAGGCAAGCATAGCTGCTACGTGCAGCATACAAACAAGCAAAAAAAGAAAAATATCTCATTTTTTTGGGGGGGGGGGGAAACAAAGGTAAGAACTGCTCCTAGCCATTCTATTTTATGCCTACTATTCAAATGAGTAATGCATGAAGAACAATAATGAGTTCCGTACAAAGATAAAGTAGTCACTTATGACATTTGATGTGACTGCAGTATTTGATAGGAACGTGAGCCATGGATGACTTCATGCATTATTACCTGAAACATCTAATCAGTTTCTTAACTCAAGAGTATCTCCCTCCCGCTCTTCTTTCATAAATCAAAATATTTTGAATTCATGAGAACAATAATTCCAGAGTGTTAATTTGGATTTGGAGGGAGAATAGCTTGTTCAGATAAGGTTTTCTCCTCCCCCCCCCCCCCGAAATAAATACATAAATTCATTCCCTTTGTTGCTATAATTTTTCAGGTCACTTATTATTTGGGTGAATCGAAGCTTACCTTTGTGGGGATTACAGGTAACGTATACTTTCATTTTTATAGATTTTTACATATGTTTAATAACATTTTGGAGTAAAAGATGGGTACTTATTAACAGAAAGGCAAATTAATGAGTGCAAAGGTCCTTCTACAAATATATATTCTATATTTTATGTTTTTTACTGAAGAAATTTAGGATAATGATTATTATGATTATTAGTCAAGAAGATATCTACCTTGTTTAAAGATTATTTGCAATGCTGGTTTTTTTTTTAAATCCCAATCAATGTGTGCACTTATAATCAAATTTTGTACCTGACAGCCATGCACATGGGAGTGAGAGTAATTCTGGCATAACTGTATGGGAGCTTTATCTGAATGAACCTGTAGCAATCAATAATCTTTGCAGCTTCTCTCTTTCTCTCTCAGCCACGTGTTCACACCTACTGGTAGCAAATATTTTACCTCTAATTTAAGGAATGGATTGCAATTGCTAAACAAGGAGAGGATATACTCAACCTATGATCATTCATTCACTAATTATTTGAAGTATGACAGAACCAAACAGATGGTGGTTACAACTGATCCTCCAAGTTCTACCTATCACAGTCCTCCTACATCACATAACTGAGAACTGGTTGCCTGGCTACCTGTTCACACTTACAACTGGTTGCCAAATACCTGCAATCAGCTTCCCTGCTGTTTTACCCAGAAATTCAATTTCCTGATTTGTGCTGTACTGTATTTTGCACATCCTCCTTGACCCATCTGGTGCCTCTCATAACCCATTCCAGGATTCTTGCACAATGCCTGACCCTCTTGTGTGCCCTTCTTAGTTAAGATCTCTAGGATTCATTCATACTGCTTTGTTTCTTTTATTTTAGTGAAAATGACACAAATTACCAGATTTTTACTGAATTAGCTTGCAACAATTATTAGTCTCATTTGCAAATCAGTATATGACTATAATACCATTAACTTTGAAATTTATTGGCGCCCACCATAGAAGAGAGCCTGTCTTACTAGTTAATACAACAGGTCCACATCCTAACAAAGTTTCAATACTTGACAGTTTCTGAAGAAAGCAACATTCTCCTGGGGAAATGCTTCTGTGTCATCAAAGTTTCACCATCTCAATAAACTTTACAGAGTCAATGAAGGTATATTCTTGTTCCAGTTTTTAGCACCTGATTCTATAACTATTACTATTTCTATTATAATGAAAGCATTTTTATTCCTAACATTGATAGCAATGTTTGTCCAGGTTAAGGTCAGAAGATTAGACAAATATAACCTGTCTCCTTCTTTTGCTTCAGTTCATATTGCCAACTGTCAAACATGTATGGCTAAATACCATAATTTTGTAGCAGAAAATAGACTCAATCCAATCTCATTCACAAATAAAGGAAACAGTACAATTTTTTTTTTCTAACAGAAGCAGCACAATTTGCCAAGCAGGAATTATTTTCAGCTCACCATTCAGCTTCATCCATTTGTTTATCCCTTTTGCTACTCCTATAGTCCTACTGAACTAAAGGCCACCAGACTTTCAGAGGGAAAAAGCATCCTGTTGGTGCTCAGAAATTTTCATTATATGTTAGCAACATTTGACTCAGTTCAGCAGAACTACAGGTATCAGACAATCTTTGACCTTGATCCTCCTGTATATTTATCATTTGAAGACCATTTGGCTCACTTTCAAGGTATTTGGACTTCTATATAGTTAAGAACTTTGGGATTATGTTGGTTGTTTCATAAGGTTTTAGGTTTTATACCGAGTTCACCAAAACACCCTGTAACTTCTAAAGATTTCCAGAATTATGTTCGATGGCTTCCCTCTCTCTATACAACATAGAGAATATTCACCAGAAATAGTGTTAAAAAAGCAGGGTCAAACCTGTATTGAACATTTGCCATCAAAAATATTTTTTTAAATGCTCGTATTTCAGTATGGTATTCATTACTTCCATTCTCTCACATGAATAACACTTTGGCTAATGAGTCAATGAGACCCTTCCCTTCTCACAGTTCTGATAATAATTAATACCGTCTTTCTCAGAAAATAAGACCGGGTCTTACTTTCTTTTAGACTTGAAAATAAGCAGCAGGCCAGACTTGATGAGCTGGACACATTGTGGATGCACCGTTGCCTCCATTCCAAACCTTCAGCATTCAGAATGGAGACTTTTTGGCGAACAGGAGAAAAATGGGGAGGGGGAATTTTCCTGCCTGGCATCCTTCCCTCAGTTTGTGCTGAGCTTGAGGAATAGATGACAGGCAGGAAAATTCCCCCTCCCCATTTTCCTCCTGTTCACCAAAAAGCCTCTCGCGAGCCTCCCAAAAAGAGGGAAAAAGCAAAGCAGCTGGCTGTGGAGCTGCCAGCTTTCGGGAAGCAACCCAACAAGCAGAAGTGCTGCGCCCAGAAATAGAAGGGCCATGCCCATCCCTCAGGCTTATTTTTGGGGTAGGGGTAGGCTCACCCCCCAAAATTAAGGTTGGGCTTAGTATTGGGGTGGGTCAAGTTTTCGGAGAAACATGGTTGTAGTGATGACAAATCCTACTGTTGCTACAGCTCCATATATTGCAGGTATATTTCAGATCACCTTCTCAACAAGAATAAAAGCCCATGTAATTATCCACATGACAGCTACAATTTCAGATCTCACTTGGCTCATCTTCAAATATATCCTAATGTTGCTATTCTATTTTTTCTATTTTTTTCTGTTCGTCCTTGATTTTACCTAGTATCAAGGCATTTTACTAGAGTTAATTCCCTTCACAACTCCAACATAACTCTTTACCATCAGTGTTTTCATATGTGGATGGGGAATTCACTTCACAGCCATTTTCATCGGAGCTACTTGGTTCAGGCACAAGCTTTTCATAATGTGGAAGGCATTATAAGATTCTGAAGGCTATCCTGATAGCCAGATTTATCAAGTGATAACATAATTCAGTCCGGTACAGAATAACAGAGTTGGAAGGAACATTCAAGGTCTTCTAGTCTAATCCCCTGATCAAGCAGAAGACCCTATAACTTTCCAGACAAATGGCTGTCAAATCTCTTGTTAAAAACCTCCAGTGATGAAGCATCCACAGCTTCTAAAGGCAAGCTGTTCCACTGAATATATTGTCAAACAAGTTCTCACTGTCACATAATTTCTCCTCAGTTCAGGTTGGTTCTCTCTGATAAGTTTCTATCCATTACTTCTTGTCCTGCCTTCAGGTGCTTTGGAGAATTTGCTTCTCTCTTCTTCTTTAATAAAATTTTATTTGAGTTTTCAGAAAAAAAAAGAAAAATAGAACATCTTTTTTTAGCAAACACCATGGTTCCAGGTTTTCACATCTCCATACAGATATAATCTCAGTTACATATTCATCTTTCATATACAATTTCATATCTTACCACTACTTTATATATTCTCTATTGATTTTTTTTCTCAAATACTTCCCTCAGGCTTATTTTATAGCTTTCTCATTCACTTCTAAATCTATTTCATTTCCTTTTCAAAATGTTCATATCTTCCTAATAATTATACTTGTACTTTTATCTGTCCTGTTTACAATTTCATTACTTATTTTTATTTAATCATTTCCCAAAAAATCCCTCCTCATTACAAATATTACAAAACAAGGTTTCCCCTATAGTTGCCAATTAGAGTGTGTCACCTTCATATCTTATAATAAGTTCCCTTTCAAATCCCATTAAACATTCAGCTTTTAAATTGTCCCCTTAAGGAGTAATAACATTCAACTCCTAATAACTATATTATAACATATATCCCTTTTCAGTCCGATTCCGCATGGTACTTTCCCCTTAAGTTACGCCAATATACTTTAAATTTCAAAAAAAAAGAAAGAAAACAAAATAATTAATCTGTTCAAATTCATCCTAGAAACTGATATTGATCTCATTACAATCATTCTCATAATTCATTTCAATTATATTTTATAAGACATTAAATATAATTAATATACATATTTTCATACCTCTCTTTTCATTTCAATTAGATTCCATACATTAACTAATATACTTCTCATATTTTCCCTTCTTTCACCTTTATTCCATTTATCTCTATATTTGATTTGATTGTTAACACATTCCATTAATAATACCAGTGTCATCTTCCACTTTAATAATGTATATTTTCCTATTTTCTACACAGTTTATTATTTCTAATATATTTATACTATCCCTTGTCACCTTGCAGTATCCTCTCTCTTAATTTTTGTTTTTAACCAGTGTCTCTGTATCTTTTAAACAAAGTACACTGCTCAAAAATATAAAGGAAACACAAAAATAAGACATCCTAGATCTGAATGAATGAAATATTCTTATTAAATACTTTGTTCATTACATAGTTGAATGTGCTGACAACAAAATCACACAAAAATTATCAATGGAAATCAAATTTAGCAACCCATGGATTTGGAGTTACACTCAAAATTAAAGTGGAAAGAAACACTACAGGCTGATCCAACTTTGATGTAATGTCCTTAAAACAAGTCAAAATGAGGCTCAGTAGTGTGTGTGGCCTCCACGTGCTTGTATGACCTTCCTACAATGCCTGGGCATGAGGTGGCAGATGGTTTTCTGAGGGCTGTCCTCCCACATCTGGACTAAAGCATCCCCCAACTCCTGGACAGTTTGTGGTGCAACGTGGCATTGGTGGATGGAGTGAGACATGATGTCCCAGATGTGCTCAATTGGATTCAGGTCTGGGGAATGGGCGGGCCAGTCCATAGCATCAATGCCTTCATCTTGGAGGAACTGCTGACACACTCCAGCCACATGAAGTCTAACATTGTCTTGCATTAGGAGGAACCCAGGGACAACCGCACTAGCATATGGTCTCACAAGGGGTCTGAGGATCTCAACTTGGTACCTAATGGCAGTCAGGCTACCTCTGGCGAACACATGGAGGGCTGTGCAGCCCCCTAAAGAAATGCCATCCTACACCATTACTGACCCACTGCCAAACCGGTCATGCTGGAGGATGTTGCAGGCAGCAGAACATTCTCCACAGCATCTCCAGACCCTGTCACGTCTGTCAAATGTGCTCAGTGTGAACCAGCTTTTATCTGTGAAGAGCACAAGGCGCCAGTGGCGAATTTGCCAATCTTGGTGTTCTCTGGCAACTGCCAAACGTCCTGCACGGTGTTGGGCTGTAAGCACAACCCCCACCTGTGGACGTTGGGCCCTCATACCACCCTCATGGAGTCTGTTTCTGACCATTTGAGCAGCCACATGCACATTTGTGGCCCGCTGGAGGTCATTTTGCAGGGCTCTGGCAGTGCTTCTCCTGTCCCTTCTTGCACAAAGGTGGAGGTAGCAGTCCTGATGTTGGGTTGTTGCCCTCCTACGGCCTCCTCCATGTCTCCTGATGTACTGTCCTGTCTCCTGGTAGCGCCTCCATGCTCTGGACACTATGCTGACAGGCACAGCAAACCTTGCCACAGCTCGCATTGATGTGCCATCCTGGATGAGCTGCACTACCTGAGCCACTTGCGTGGGTTGTAGACTCCGTCTCATGCTACCACTAGTGTGAAAGCACCACCCGCATTCAAAAGTGACCAAACCATCAGCCAGAAAGCATAGGAACTGAGAAGTGGTCTGTGGTCACCACCTGCAGAACCACTCCTTTATTGGGGATGTCTTGCTAACTGCCTCTGCTTTCCACCTGTTGTCTATTCCATTTGCACAACAGCATGTGAAATTGATTGTCAATCAGTGTTGCTACCTAAGTGGACAGTTTGATTTCACAGAAGTGTGATTGACTTGGTGTTACATTGTGTTGTTTAAATGTTCCCTTTATTTTTTTGAGCAGTGTATTTCTTTTTATTCTTGTTCATTTCCCATGTTTCTTTATTTCCTGATTCTGTTTCTTGTAATTTCTTTTCCCAGTTATTTTTCCCCTCTTTTTCTTATTCCAGTTTTTGTCCCCCTCCCTCTTTAACACTTCCTTCTGTAATCCTCCTTCTGCTTCTTCCTTATATTTTATTTTTCGAACTGCTCTCTTTTCTAATTACCTCCTCTAATCTCCAATTTTTAATTCCCTTTTTTCCTTATTTTCACTTCCACCCTCGTTGCCCCATTTGTTTGTTAAAGATGGCCTCTTCTTTATTCAGCTCTTTTCCCTCTGGAACTCCTTGTTGTTCTTCATATTCTAAAACCACCATTTCTAGAAATTGTACAGCAAAGACAAATGATTGCCCTTTCTCTTACAGCTTTTCTTTCATATTTTTAAATTCCATTTTCAGTTCCAGAAAAAGTTCTGCCAACTTTAAACACTTCTAACCAATACTTTAAAGCAACCAAAGCCTAAAAATTACTTCCCACAGTTAATTTCAATTAGATCCTCTGCCAATCCAGTGTCCAAAATTTCCAAAATCACCAAATAATCCCAGAACAGTTTCTTCTTACTTCTTTCTTTGTTCCAAAGTTCAGTACTCCACTTTCACTTTCCGGGGGCTCTATTTTATTGCAGCAAGATTTCACTTACTTTACTTTGCATTCTTTAAAGATCCTTTGAAAATTCACAATTAATTCCTTTTACCATCAGGTGTCACTCTCTGCTATGTCCAAGTTCCAATTTTTTTTCCTCCGCTTTTTTCTCTTTAATGGCTTTTAAGTTTCAAAAATTCCTTATTTTCCCTTTGACACTTTCAAGTTCAGCTTTAGATTTGCCTATTTAGTGTCAAGATCATTTTACTCAAATATCTTCTTCAAGCTTCTCTTTCAAAGTTCAAAGCCACTTTCAACTGTCAGATTTTTTTCCCATTTCTCTGCCGCTGCTTTAAAAAATTTTCTTAAAAGTTCTTAATAATTTTAATTCCATGGTACCTTGTATTTAGATGTTACTTCTGCTTAGCCTGGTCACTCAAGCTGTCCTCTTCTTCCTCACTCCTGCACACACTTGTCTGATCAGATCTTCCTCTTCAAGGTGGCCATTTTGACCACCGCTACTGACGTCTTTGGAGAGGAGTAAATGCCAAGCTTAGGAGGGGAGATGCGGCTCCCCTCAACCCAGCTGGAGGTCTCCCCCTTCTTCGCCACCTCTATGGAGTGACTTTCGCCCCAAATCAGGTAGATCAGGGCCCTCCAACGGAGAGCACGAATCAAAACCACGGACAATCACGGATTTCGGTTTGTCGCCAAGCAAGAATTTGCTTCTCTCTTAAATATTGGAAGACTGCTATCAAGTCGCTCCTAGACCTTCTCTTCATTAAATTAGACACTCCCAGTTTTCTCAACCATTATCTTTATGCAATATGTAAATGTAACATAATTAATAAATATAATAAATATTGTCTATATCAGTATAAATATGTATTTAGGCAATATATAAAGAAACAATAGCCACAAAGCACACAAAGAATGGTAACAGCATCATCAGCAATCCTTCAAGGTATTTGAATTTCAAGGTGCTTGGCTCATAAACCTTCAACTTTGTTTCCCAAGCACTGGCTTAGGTTTGACCTTAACTGCATGCCTAGATTTAAAAAGAAAATGCATGCTGTTGTGGAGCTATTAAAGATAATTGAATACCCTATCAACATGAAGATATAGCTCCCTCTCTGCACCCAGTGAAATTTATTTACTGTTTCTATACCATCACAACCTTTTGGTAGTAAACAAAAAGAAACAATAAAATCAATATGTAATATCAACAGTTTAAATATATCGTAATCTAAAACCAAAACAAAATACATAGTTTAATTATTATAGCGCCCCTCTCTCCCAGCACTTCTCACTGAATCTGGGGTGTTGCTTATTGACACCACATGACTTCTTGGTCCTGAGACACACTGGCTCCTCACTTGAAAACTACTTGAGTTACATTAGGCAAGGACGTGGATTTAAACCTTCACATTTATTGAATTTTTTTTAAAAAAAAACCATTTAAACACATTGTTCACTTTTCAGTCTCATCATCT
>NW_020718190.1:0-23911 GCF_900518725.1 Notechis scutatus
AACAATTTACAAACTTTTGAGAAGCTTGTGAAAATATTACTGTTTGAATGCTATCCTAAATGTTGTAATAAAGAGAATCCCACATAGTTCTCAGTGTTATCTTCACTGCTCAAAAAAATAAAGGGAACATTTAAACAACACAATGTAACACCAAGTCAATCACACTTCTGTGAAATCAAACTGTCCACTTAGGTAGCAACACTGATTGACAATCAATTTCACATGCTGTTGTGCAAATGGAATAGACAACAGGTGGAAAGCATAGGCAGTTAGCAAGACATCCCCAATAAAGGAGTAGTTCTGCAGGTGGTGACCACAGACCACTTCTCAGTTCCTATGCTTTCTGGCTGATGGTTTGGTCACTTTTGAATGCTGGCGGTGCTTTCACTCTAGTGGTAGCATGAGACGGAGTCTACAACCCACACAAGTGGCTCAGGTAGTGCAGCTCATCCAGGATGGCACATCAATGCGAGCTGTGGCAAGAAGGTTTGCTGTGTCTGTCAGCATAGTGTCCAGAGCATGGAGGTACTACCAGGAGACAGGCCAGTATATCAGGAGACGTGGAGGAGGCCATAGGAGGGCAACAACCCAGCATCCAGGACCGTTACCTCCACCTTTGTACAAGGAGGGACAGGAGGAGCACTGCCAGAGCCCTGCAAAATGACCTCCAGCGGGCCACAAATGTGCATGTGGCTGCGCAAATGGTCAGAAACAGACTCCATGAGGGTGGTATGAGGGCCTGATGTCCACAGGTGGGGGTTGTGCTTACAGCCCAACACCGTGCAGGACATTTGGCATTTTCCAGAGAACACCAAGATTGGCAAATTCGCCACTGGCGTCCTGTGCTCTTCACAGATGAAAGCAGGTTCACACTGAGCAGATGTGACAAATGTGACAGGGTCTGGAGACGCCGTGGAGAACGTTCTGCTGCCTGCAACATCCTCCAGCATGACCGGTTTGGCAGTGGGTCAGTAATGGTGTGGGGTGGCATTTCTTTAGGGGGCTGCACAGCCCTCCATGTGCTCTCCAGAGGTAACCTGAGATGAGATCCTCAGACCCCTTGTGAGACCATATGCTGGTGCGGTTGGCCCTGGGTTCCTCCTAATGCACTACAATGCTAGACCTCATGTGGCTGGAGTGTGTCAGCAGTTCCTGCAAGATGAAGGCATTGATGCTATGGACTGGCCCGCCCGTTCCCCAGACCTGTATCCAATTGGGCACATCTGGGACATCATGTCTCGCTTCATCCACCAATGCCATGTTGCACCACAGACTGTCCAGGAGTTGGGGGATGCTTTAGTCCAGGTGTGGGAGGACAGCCCTCAGGAGACCATCCGTCACCTCATCAGGAGCATGCCCAGGCGTTGTAGGGAAGTCATACAGGCACATGGAGGCCACACACACTACTGAGCCTCATTTTGACTTGTTTTAAGGACCTTACATCAAAGTTGGATCAGCCTGTAGTGTTTTTTTCCACTTTAATTTTGAGTGTAACTCCAAATCCAGACCTCCATGGGTTTCTAAATTTGATTTCCATTGATAATTTTTGTGTGATTTTGTTGTCAGCACATTCAACTATGTAATGAACAATGTATTTAATAAGAATATTTCATTCATTCAGATCTAGGATGTCTTATTTTTGTGTTCCCTTTATTTTTTTGAGCAGTGTAATTCTCAGTAAGCTACCATTCAGAATGACTGTTGTTATTTTGTAATATTAATTTGACAAAGAAAAGCTTTCTGGGTCTTAGGAAGACAGAGGAAAAAGTAAAAATAAAATAAAAGGATAGTTTTATGGTCTCTAAGTTAGGAAGCAAAAATAAGTGAAATTTATATTTAACAGAGATGCAGATTTCTGTACTATACATGAGCAGAGAGATGCAAAACTTAACACACGGTAACCATTGACACAATCTGTTTACCACTTAAAAACTTAGTGGGTTCCATATGCATTATAGACTTACATTCATTTCAGATATGCTTCTGGAACAAAATCCTGAATGACATGTTCTGCTTAAGATGGTCATAATGTAGCTTGTGATACAAAAATTTATAGGTTGTAGACCATCCCAGAAGAAGAGAGAGTATATTTCTCTGCATGTTTGATGAGTAATATTAGAGTTTTTTATAGAGATATTTTACAATATCTAGTATATGAATAAAATGAAATGAAAAAAGGAAGTTGTGTGGAACATTATTTGACTCTTGGATTATGGTAAACAAGAATAAAAAGGGGTGGTATTTACTTAAATTATTTACTATATTGGCCTCCAAAGGTCTGAAATATATATTTTAGTATAGCTTCATTAGACTGAAGTAACCCCTTCATTCATCTTTGAGTCTTTCAAATCTAATGACCCCTTCATTCATCTTTGAGTCTTTTCAGTTTCTTCAGCAGCAATGTGCAGGTTCACATGAAGTCTACCTATAAAAATTTTCACAGTCATGAAGCTCATTGGGTGATTCTTTAGAAGTTACTTCCCAACATAATCAATTTCATAGGGTTGATTACAAGGATAAATGAATAATGCAACGCATGGAGTTAGAGGATTCACTTGGTTTCCCAGTCAAAGCACACATAAAATGGTGGATAATTAGGATTAAGGTTAGGGTTACAATAGAAAGGATTTTCACTCCTATTGGAAGGTATCAGTTGTATCAGCTATCACAGAACATTTAATTTACAAATTTTAAGATGTCTATCATTTTAACTAAAGTGAAGAGTATTGGTGACTTTCAAATCTTTTTTAACTGGAATTTATGGTTATGATAGAGGCAGCCTCAGTACAATGAAGGTATTAAAACTCTGATTCCAAAATATGTTGAAAACACTATATAATTGTTCATTGCACATGTTATTAAAACTTCCAGTGCCATTAGCTTTCATCATTTGCCACTGCCAGATGGTACTCTGACAGAGTAGGAAGCAATCACTGAATAATGCAAAGATAATAAAAAATGATGAATAATAGATCAGAGAATTTCTCACCCTTGTTAGTTGCAATGGCCAGTTAAAGGCAGGATCCAATATACACCAGTGGGACTTTTGCTTGTCTCAGGTGGAGTTTCTTGCTGCTACAAATACTGGTACAAATACTGCTACAAATATTGCTTTGATGATGATCTCTGGCTTCTTTTCAATCTATGTAGCTTATAAGCTAAAGCACCTTTTTGATAATAGATAACAAAAGAGAGCCACCTGTACCTATTTTAAGTTGAATATTACCTTGATTAGGCATGGAGAGGAACATTAATGATTGATTGCATTAATTGCATATTTGAATTCATTTCAGCTGGTCTTCTCATTAGTTTGCCAAAAAGAAGAGCATACTTTAATTTGCATTTCTCTACATCAGGAGTGTCAAACTCATATTGTCACGGTGGCGTCATATTATGACTTCCCCCGCTTCGCTAAACCGGGCATGGGTGTGACCAGTGCATGATGCATCCGGCCCATGGGCTGCAAGTTTGACAGTCCTGCTTCACATATACATATATATGAATGTTTTAGTCATTTTTGATAATATATTTTAGCATATAAAATATTATGCATTTATAATAACAGTATTAGCTATTTAGGTACTGTGATCTGCTCACTTCAAATGCATATTTGAAACTGAATTGTATCTAGCTTGTCATGCCACAGAAATGTTTACATTGTTCCATAAGATTGCTAGTTAACCTGTATCCATGACTATTTTTTTGCATTGCATAGATTATGAACTGTTAGTCCACAGTAGTATGCTTTAAATAACTTACATTGTTTCCACAGTACTCCATAAGTAATAAATTGTGCAAGATAAGAAAGGTAACAATGATCAATTACATTTTCTGGATTCTCCCCCATAGGCAAGTTGTTGGTCTTTGGCCTAGTGATGGAAGACAAGACATATTAGCTTGAGGTTTATGTGGGTACTTTCATTTCCATGACTTCATCCAAGGAGAAAGCCGAGAGTGTCTGAAGTGGCAGGTCAAAGTGATAGATGCAACCAGATTTTCCAACCCTCACTCCTTTTTATATGCATACAATGCCTGTAATGTACATTGAAAAGGGATGTGGCTTTGATTACCTAGTTTATACCTACCATTTTGAAATGCTTAGCCATCACTGTGGATCCCCCTGATATGGGTCTAGGACAACTCACTACAGGATGATTCGCAACGGCCAACTCACTGTGTGACAACTTGCCATGATACAAAAGTTATATAATGAAGAATGGTGAAATAGAATTGTTAAAGAAAGGATGCAAAAGGAGGGAGAAAATGAAGTATGAAGGACAAAAATGAAAATATTTTCAAAATTATTTTAAATAATTAAATAAAATTGTTGAATTATCCCATGGCAAGTAAGATGTGGCAAGGTGGCCACAATATGTTGGCCATGGCAAATTGGCAGCAGTAAGTTGGCCATGGCAAGTTGGCTGTGGCAACTTGTCCCATTCCATTCTGATGTTGGGAAACTGCCAGCCAAAGGAGGGATTAACTTTGAGTTCTTGTATAGCATCAAGAGGCATAAGCACCAACCTTTTTCAAGATCCATTAAACCTTACCTAGTTGTTCCCATGGACAGCAGGCAGTCAATAACATTGCTGACTTAAGATATTCACAGATAGTGGTGGTTGCTTGTTCCTGACACTTGCTCCTGTTTTTTTTCAAATGGGTAAGTTGAGTCTGCATGAATAAGAAAAAGAGTAGAGTTGGATGTCTACTAATTCTTTAATTTGTTTTCTCTTTCTTTTTTCCCCATCTGAAGGAAGATAGTCCAAAGATAAGGGAGAGATAGTTTTCTAAAAGTTGAAATCAATACATTTATTAATATTTTAACACTCTAAAGACTTTAAACAATTTTTGACAGGCCTGAGGATATTACTTTTCAGTCAGTTTAGTAACTTGCAAGTATTCTTTTCTTAATTTAGTTTGATTCACTTTTCTTTTTTTCCCAACAGGCCTGAGAATCCGCTTATTCAATTTTTCACTCAAACTTTTAAGCTGCATGTTATATATAGTTCGGGTGCTCCTGGATGATCCATATCAGCAACATGGATGGTAATCTTCTTTTAATTTTTCTCTCAAAATGCCTGAGGAATTGTTTAACTAAGATTGGTTATGCATAATATATGATCTACCATATTTTTATTCTACAAGGAGTCATTTGTAATCCAATTTCACATTTCATTATGTGCAGTAGAGAGGGCTATAATATTGCAGGCAAATCTTAATTAGCAGATTGTTGATAAAGTAAAATATTAAGGAGACCAGAACATTGGTTGTTCTTGCTACTATATCTCACATAATATACATTACAATGCACTATTTTTGCATATGGATTAATGACCAAAATACAGGTAGTCCTTGACTTACAAGAGTTCATTCAGTGACCGTTTAAAGCAGGGGTCTTCAAACTTGACAGGTTTAAGACTTGAAGACTTCAACTCTCAGAATTCCTCCTCCGGTCATGTTACCACAGAAATTCTGGGAGTTGAAGTCCACAAGTCTTAAACTTGCCAAGTTTGAAGACCCTTGGTTTAAAGTTACAATGGCACTGAAAAAATGACTTATGATAATTGTTTCACACTTATGACCATTGCAGCATCCCTATGGTTACATGATTTACATTCAGATGCTTGATAATTGGATCGTATTGATGATTGCAGTGTCCCAAGGTCATATGATCACCTTTTGTGAACTTCTCACAAGCAAAGTCAATTTACTCTTTAGTAAACTGGACCTGCAACATATACATATTCTGCCAGATGTGATAGGCCAGGTAGATGTAATCAGCAAGAAGCAGTCCCTCAAATAGCTTGGTCCTTTGTCATGAATATCTTATCAGCTCCTCCATTCGTTGTGTCATGCCCCTGTCAGAATCTGATTCAGAGGGGGAGGCCGAGCAGCTGACAGGGAGTGGGAGTATGGCTCCGTTGGCTGTGGAAGAAACTGGGAAAGGGTAAAGGCTGGCTGGGAAGAGCAGGGGAGAGGTAGAGCAAGGGAAAGGGAATTCGGAGGAAGACCCAAGCTCACCCCATCTTCATCGTAGGGCACGCAGGGAGGAACAGAGAAGGAAGCAACATGAGTTGCGTGGCTTATGGGGGAGGAAAGGGCCCTGATTCCCTTTATTAGCTGCAGCTGAGAACACAGTGTTTAAAAAGGGAAGCTGCACACAGCAACTTTTTGGGAACAAATTGTGAATTATCTGGTATCGTCGAGGCTTATCTGGGTTCCTGGCATCTTCCCAACTGTGTGTGTGTTGCTGGACTTTCAAGCCTGCAATTCCTTCTCCTGCCCTGTCAAGTTAATTACTGCAGCGTGGTTTGTGTTGATTTTTACTTATAGTTTGTATGTACTTTGTTTTTGGACTGAATTTCCTTCACTTAAAGACTGTTCTTGGGAGAGTTTTTTCTCCAGCCGAAGGTAACCTGGACATTGGGGGCAAAGTTGGAGGTACTAAAGGAACACTTCTTACTTATTTGACTGTGTTGCCTTTGTGCCACACCCCGGGTCATCACATCTTGAACACAGAGGCAGGAAAGTTGACTTATGTCAGATCTTTACTGTTATAACAGTTTATTTGTGGAACCTTTTGTTTTCCCCCTTCTGAGTCAGTTCAGGTATTGGTTTGTGTGTGTGTGTGTGTGTGTGTTTTGTCTGTTCATACTGCTCTCTGATTTTCCTATGCCCATCTGCCACAAGTTCCTTCAAAAGTTGTTTTGGATTTTTAGCACTGTTTGCTATCCTTCTCTGTGTAGTATTGCAGGGGTTTGGGGAAGTGCTTTGGTCTCCCCTTTTCACAATCAAAGGTATTCAAGCATCTAGTCTCTGGGCTACCTGAAAGAAAACAACTGATTTTAATATTTTTCAAAAGATTTTGAAAACATGTTTTTTTCCAGTAAGGGATATAATGGAAGAAGTTGACTACAGCTGGACAATATTGCAAAATCTGATCTTTATCTAGACAGCTAATAAGCTTTCAAATTGGCTTGTTGAAGGACTTATATTCATTTCAATTATTGTTTAGTTATTTTTCCAGGATATAGGGCTTGACTAATTGGCTTTGTTATTTTAAAGATTATGGGATTGTGCGTTTACTTTATTTGGCTGTTGTTTCTGTGCATTTTTATTATGAAAATATGTGTAACTATTGGCTGTCCCTAACATTCTGATATTTTGTGTGTTTTTAATTGATTATTGTTGACATTTCAGCTGTTATTGCTGCTGTTATTATTCAGAGGACTTACCTAATTTTGTTTTATTAAAGGAATTTTTGCATGAGTATGTGCAAGTGTGTTCAAGCCAATACAATAAATACAGTTTGTTTGTTGTTAATTTTAATAGCAAAGTAGTTTAACTTTTACAAATACACAAAAAGTGTATGCTTGAACAACTATATGGTACATTTTAATTAACAAAGTGAGTTAAAAGCAGTCAGCCAACAGATCTATCTAAAAGCCTTCATAGATTAGACAAGTTCAGAGCTCAAACAAAGTCCATATTTGTAGGAGAATTTTGCAATATGCCAATTGTAGATGCCTTAATCCATATCTAGAAAAAAACCTTTCAGTTCAAAGCACTATCCTGCTTCATATCTCTCTGCCTAAACCTTTGCTTACAATAAGGAAAAGAGACTAATACTATGATGCCCTTGGCTCTACAAGAGATACTTTTCCTTTAAAGTTTAGTTTAATTTTTCATGAAAATTGGCTTTGTTAGATCAGAACACAGCATTGCTTCAAACCACTGATTCTAAAGAAGGGAACTTCAAATCATTTACTTCAAATCCCACTCTTTGATTTATTTATTTTTAAATGACAAGCTAACATTCATAAGAAAGAAAACTAAAGGCTGCTAAGGAAAGGAAAAAGAGTACCCAATCTCATTGCTTTGATTAAATTCATTCAAGCTTATATACGTACTGCTAAACCATGGCTTTGCATTCACTTTGATTAAATAGAACAATAAACAGGCTAACTATCATGCTCTCGCCTCTGCTTTTCCCTGATTGTGTTTGCAGGATTGCATAATGAGTAGATTATAAAAAGTACTTTCGAAACCAATGTTACATATAAAGTAAATGCACCAAGGTTTTTACAGCTAGTCTAAAAATTTTGTTGCTAAGCAAGGCAAGGGAGTTTTGCCCCATTTTATGACCAATTTTGCCACAGTTGTTAAGCGAATTGCTGCAGTTTTTAAATGAATCATACAGTCATTAAGTGATTCTGGCTTCCTCCATTGACTTTGCTTTCAGAAGCCGGTTGGAGGGTTACAAATGGTGATCACATGGGCCCGGGACATTGCACCTGCCATAAATACATGCCAATTGCCAGGCACCCAAATTTTGATCATGTGACCATAAGGATGCTTTGATGTTTGTAAGTGTGAAAAACAGTTATGAGTCATTTTTCAGTGCCATTGTAAGTTAAAATGGTCACTATAACAAATGGTTGTAAGTCAGAATACTAGAAAAACAGAGTTGGAAGGGACTTTGGAAGTCTTCTAATCCAACTTCTTTCACCATTCCAAACAAATGACAGTCCAGTCTCTTTTTAATAGTCTCCCGGTGATGGCAAGCCATTCCATGGTTTATTGTCACTGCAAGGAAATTTCCTTAGTTCTAGAGTGCTTCTCTTCTTGATTAATTTCCGTCCATTGCTTCTTGTTTTGCCTTCTGGTGCTTCAAAAATAGATTGAATCCCTTTTCTTTGTGGCAGCTCCTCAAATATTGAAACACTGCGGTCATGTCATTCCTAGTCCTTCTTTTCACTAGACTAGACATATCCAATTCCTGCAACTGTTTTTCATAAGTTTTAGTCCTCAGCTCCCTAATCATCTTTCTTGAGTCTCATCATCTTTTTTTTTTATATTGTGGTGACCAAAATTGGATGTGGCATTCCAAGTGTGGTCTTACCAAGGTGTTATAAAGCAGTACTAACACTTCATGTGATCTGGAATCTATTCCTCTGTCAGTACAGAGAACAATTTAATTGGCTTTTTAGCCATACTATTTTTTAGAATGTAGGTAGTTGAGGACTACCTCTATTTGCCTCACAACCCAACACACATTATTCTAAGGGGTGTCAAACTGGCGGCCTGCTGGCCGGATGTATCACGCACAGGCTAAGCCCATCCCAGATCTGCAAATGGGAAAAATTCCTCGAAACATCACCTGACACAGCAAGTTTGACACCCATGCATTATGCTGTTGAGGTGGGTTTTTTTTTCAAACTACATATTGGGAGGGGAAGGGGAGAGAATGACATCTCTATTACCTCAAAGATTTCTTCCACATTTCTATTACCATCATGTAGAATAAGCTGAAACAAACAGATAAATACCCATTGTAAAAGAAGGCTATGCATTCTAACCTGGAGTAAGTAGCATTGAATTTACTATAGAATATGCATATATACATCTGCACCTGCTAAGCATAGCAGCGTTGTTGAATTTGCTATAAAAAATCTTGGGCACTTTCTTTCCTTCCCTGCTCAGTTATTCCAGTCACTTCAATAGTGGCCTATTTTGCTCCTTCACCTTTCTTTATCTTCCTTCCCTTCATCCTTCACAAATGTGTGTGAGTGCATGTGCATATATTTAAGAAATAATGGTTTGAATTATTGTTAAATGCAGTTGGGGAGGATTTATTGAGTGAATTAAAATGAAGTGCTTTTTATTGACAATTTTATTCACTAGTTATTTATTCAATTAAAAATAATTGATTTTTTTCCCTAGTCCTTGTTTATTTTTGGCATGTAGCTTCAGGATTATAGAAATAGGCAAACACAGTTGTGTATCCATGTCTGACTTAAGGGATTTATTGAAATGTGATGCCCTTATATAGACAATCTCATCCAGTTGTTATTTATTCAATTAAAATTAATTGGATTTTTGTCTTGTCCTTGTTTTGCCCTTGGAATGTAGCTGTGAAACAGGGTGCCTAGACATATGCAAACATACAGTTGTGTATGCAAGCCTGTCTTGGGCACACATTTATTGTATTGGGAAGAAAAAGATACTTTTAGGATTGGCTTCAGAGGAAGTTAACAGCATTAGCTTGACTTTATAGAGAAAGTCGACATTGCATATAGGTACTTTGTGCAGTTTATTTATTTAGAGATATCTCTTGGTTTTGCCTTCGTTTTAATTATGTTTCAAACAGATACAGCATACAGAAAACTTTATTAAACTTTAGATATTTGCTACTTTTACTACTTTGATCACTTTGATGAAATGCATCACAGCTTAATCTAAATATTCTCAGTCATCTAACTATAATTCCCTTTTCTTTTTGATCGTTTAGTTCTAACAGACTAATAAAAACATCATTTGTACATTTTATTCTGTAGAATTTCTTTAAAAGTTGCAGTGATTTTAATGAAAAAGTCTTATATTTGTTTCCCATAATTATTGTATCTTCTAGGATCATAGCTCTTCAAAGAATGCCAGAGCTGTTTACAACCTAATAATACTGAAAGAATATTTCAAAATTGAAAGTTATGTTCATATTGAATCTTATCTCTTGGGAGAGAACAACCAAGTAGATGACATATCAGTAGATGAGACTGTTGGCACATAAATCTAATAAATAAAATTAATGAATAAAATACTAGGAGAAACCAGGAGATTGCTGCAAACTCATGTGTATGAACGAATCTTCCCATTACTAGATATCTTGGCAGTTTCCAAGGATATCGTTATTATTTCTGTGTATAGTTGTGCTATTTTCTATGTTAACTGAAAAAAAATTCTAATATTTAAATATGGGATTAACAGATATGTAACTCTTAGTCTGCAGCTATTTCCAATTCATATTTTTCCCCAATGTAAAAGTTGTAATGTCAGGGGGATAATAATGTTTAAATCGCCATACCTCCCCAAAAATTACTACTTATTATACCTTTGTTTTGACATTAATGTTTTTATAATGTGATTAGCACCCAATAGAAAGATCTTGACATAGTCCAAAACATAAGTAGTTTGTCAATAATAATTAAAAATAGGATTCTGCTCTATAATCAAGAGCCAGGCTGAATTAAACCCTAGACTTACAGTTGTTTCTTTGTATTTGCCTGTTTTCTTTTTGTTGTCTTATTTTAAGCCTCTGTTAAGTTCAGATTCTGTTCCCCCCCCAGATTTATTTATATTAATGAGTTTTTCTTCTTTTGAGAAACAATGATTTTTAACAAAATTGCATGCATGCATTTTAATATATTATCCCTCTAGGTGTCATTAATATTAAATCTTGATGTGGAACCACTTTTCATCTAAATTTGTTTGAAAGGCATTCTTTGCCCCTAATTTTAAAATCTAGCAAAGGCAATAATACAACTGGAAAAATAGGAAAACATGCATTAGAGCAGCTGTGCTTTTGGTAGCCGATGGCTCTGGTGAAGTTGGCTTTCCTCTTGCCATGATTCTATTTATTTATTTATTTAGTTAGTTAGTTAGTTAGTTAGTTAGTTAGTTATCAAGCGATTATAAGGTAACAGGTATAAGTATAAACATAGTTATGAATACATGAAATGGATACATATGAGAGAAATAAAAAGAAATAATAGGACAGGGACGGTAGGCACATTGGTGTGCTTATGCATGCCCCCTACAGACCTCTTAGGAAAGGGGTGAGGTCAATAGTAGACAATCTAAGGTTAAAGTTTTTGGGGTTTGGGGAAGAAACCACAGAGTCAGGTAGAGTATTCCAGACATTGACCACTCTGTTTCTGAAGTTGTATTTCTTGCAATCAAGTTTGGTGCGGTTTACCTTGAGTTTGTATTTATTGTGTGGTCTTGTATTGTTATGGTTGAAGCTGAAGTATTCATTGACAGGTAGGACATTGCAATGTATGATTTTATATACTATACTTAGATCGGACCGAAGGTGGCGTAGTTCTAGTTTTTCTAGGTCTAGAATTTCATGTCTGGTGGCATAAGGTATTCTGCAATGAGTAGAGGAGTGGAGAATTCTTCTTGTGAAATATTTCTGCACTTTCTCAACTGTATTAATATCAGATATGTAATACGGGTTCCAGACTGATGAGTTGTATTCAAGTATTGGTCTAGCAAATGTTTTGTATTCTCTAGTTAGTAGTGTGATATTACCAGAGAAAAGGCTACATAGGATTAGTTTAACAACTCTTAATGCCTTTTTGGCTATGTAATTACAGTGGGCTCTCGCACTGAGATCATTAGAGATGAGTACTCCAAGATCCTTGACAGAGTTTGGATCATCAACAAGGTCTTGACTATTCAGTTTGTATTTTATTTTCTGATTATTTTTGCCAATATGTAAGACAGAGCATTTATTTGTTGAGATTTGAAGTTGCCATTTGTTTGACCATTCTGATACATAGTTGAGGTCTTTTTGAAGGGTAGCAGTATTGTCTGTGGTGTTGAATAGCTTTACATCATCAGCGAAGAGAATGCAGTTGCTCTTAATATGATCACAGAGGTCATTTATATAGAGTATGAAAAGAGTTGGTACTAGAACACTGCCTTGGGATACACCACTGTTGACAGGTACAGAATTTGATAGGACGCTCCCAATTTTGACCATTTGTTGTCTGTTTGAGAGGAATGCTTCTATCCAGTTATGCAGGTGTCCGGAGATACCATAAGATTTTCATTTTAGGAGTAGTTTGTGGTGTACCACTGAATCAAAGGCTTTACAGAAGTCTATGTAGATTGTGTCTATTGCTTTGCCCTGATCGAGTTGTGTAGTCCATATGTTTTTTTCAGTGTAAGAGTTGCAGATTACAGGCTAGTTTTTTTCTGAAACCAAATTGTTTATTAGAGAGTAGGTTGTTTGTCTCTAAGTGGAGGTTAATGGATTGGTTAATAATTGATTCCATGACTTACAGGACTTTACAGCATAATTCTTGTCAAATAAATCATGATTTGATTTGAAATCAAGCAGTTGATTTGAATACCTTTTTTGTGAATGTTTATGGAACTATCTTGCATACCCCGGTATTATTATTCAGTTACTACTTTTGAAAGGGGCTACTAATAACTTTGACAATGTTTATTTTTCTATTCAGCAAGCATATTGGTTGGGTCCATACTATTACTAAGGAAATAGGTTTTTATACAAAATGTCCTAAACAATTAAAAACATTTCTTTTAAAAGATACACTGAATTGAATGAGACTGACTTCAATATACTGAGTCTTTGGATTTTGTGCCTTTGAATTCATAACACCAGAATATCATTATTATGTTTAATATAGACATTTTCCTCAACTGGAAGAATAATTGTGGCTTAGGTTTGTTTGTTTTAGTAAAGTGCATTAAATTTAAGACTGAAAAAGAATATTAAAGTTTCAAATGCTAGATTTTAGATACCATGGCCTCAGCCTTTTCTTCCTTTATTATTTCCTTTACTTTTAAACACTTTTGTCATAATTCTAAACTTCTGTAAATATTATCTCAGAACAACTTTGTTTGCTTAAACAGAAAGTGGGTTCTCATTACAGCTCCTCTCTAAATTTATAGATTGTACCACTTATTTCTAGCAGAATTGAATAAATATCTAATATTTACAGGACATTGCAAAATGTAATGTACATAAAACAGAGACCAGAAGTTTTCTTAGTATGTTCATGATTTATTTTAAAAAAGAATGTTAACCAGCTGCTTATCATTTATTTAGGGGTGATGAATCATTTAAAATGGTTACTAACAGAAGTCTATAGAGTTATATTGTCCACCAGTTTTCAATTAGTAAATTTATCAAATTAATTCCTAATTATCCATGAAGTCAGTGGGGTTTTAAATGATTTTCTCAAAAAAGAGGGAGAGAGAGAGAGAGAAAGAGACTGAGACTTTTCATTATATATTCTCTGTGTGTATGAACTGTATACACACACAAACATACACACGCACAGAGTTTATCTATAAAGTCTATGACTATCTATCTCTATATCTAATAATGGATTTTTATAAAAATGCTTACATGCCAATAACTCTGCTGTGGGCTCTGTATTGGTTAGCAATACAATTTAAAATAGTGTATGATTTAACCTAGAAATCCCTCTATACCTTGGCCCCCTTCAGAACCATCTGTTATCTCAATATGAATATGAACAAATCATATTGAGTTGCTTTGTTACATAACATTATTTTCTTAAATTGAGTTGAACCACTTTGCTAGCAGAAAAACACCTTTCATTAAATCTGTGGACATCCAGTACAATTTACAATGATAGTGAACAAAATCATGATGTTGTCATGCAAGTGATGTCAAATCTGTAATAATGCTAATACATAATTTGTGATATTTGTGCATAGATATTACAGTCCATATGCTATCCTTTGCCACACCCCTCCCTTTGACATACATGGTTACATTCCCATAATTTGCAGCCAGTCAAAATCTTCATGGCAACTCTTTTGAAATATGAGTGTTTTTATTATTTGTTTTGTTTTGGTTTTGGTATATTAATATATATATAATTAAGTAAGAATGTGCTTTTATATATGCATAAAAGTTCATTTAGTTCTGTGTTCTAAATATCCATGTTAACATCTTAAAATGTTGTTTTAAAATACAATATGTTTGATAATAATCATGCAACTCGCACCCACAATAACCCTCATTTATTGTCTTTCATTTTTAAAATTGTAACCTGCATGATATTTTACAACCCTTTAAAATATTATTATAACAAACTAATGATTTTGTCTGGCTTTCTTTTTTTTCATAACATATTTCGTTATGATATTATGCTGTTTTCTAAATGCAAATGGATTTTACATTTGGATGTCTGCTAGCAAGGAATTAAAACAGGGATGTTCCAGTCAAAACAACATTTCTGCAGAGATAGATTGGTAAGTTTAAGGATGTGTTTATAGCAGCAAATCGATGTTTTTAACTTAAATTATTAGGTTCTTTTTCTAAATATGTATGTACTTATTGATATTTAGCAGGCACTGCCCTTTGTGCAAAATGGGTGGCTAGCTGATTGTAGTTACCCCAAACGAACTCAAGCCTGATGTGGATAGGAAGAAATACTTTGAAACAAACAAATAAATGGAATTTAGAATTTACGAATATTTTAGTAATCAAATGAAAGCAGTCCGGATTCTACATCAAAAAGAAAATTTTATTTTGATTAGTCAAACTGAAATGCTTTATAGGTTATACATTGGTTGTACTTACAAGGTATACTGCAGCAAAACGAACTCTCTTCTCTCCTCTCTATTTTCAGGGTCTATTAGACATTCTGTCACATTTAAAAAATAAAAATAAAAAATAGTATTGAGAGAACAAAGCAATTAAATAAACTCTTCCTCCACTTCATGGCAGATCTTTGTCTCACAATTAAAGTAATGTACAACCGTTACCATTATTCCAATACATGACCTTAACTATTCCTTAAATTTTCCTTGAGTTATATAAATCTGCAGGATTTCATGGAGAAAAATTGTTAAGAACATAGAAAAATGTATGAATATGTATTGCTTATGCATGTATTTGAAGAAGCCATGATTGACTTCAATTCTGAAAACAAAGGCAAGCATAGCTGCTACGTGCAGCATACAAACAAGCAAAAAAAGAAAAATATCTCATTTTTTTTGGGGGGGGGGGAAACAAAGGTAAGAACTGCTCCTAGCCATTCTATTTTATGCCTACTATTCAAATGAGTAATGCATGAAGAACAATAATGAGTTCCGTACAAAGATAAAGTAGTCACTTATGACATTTGATGTGACTGCAGTATTTGATAGGAACGTGAGCCATGGATGACTTCATGCATTATTACCTGAAACATCTAATCAGTTTCTTAACTCAAGAGTATCTCCCTCCCGCTCTTCTTTCATAAATCAAAATATTTTGAATTCATGAGAACAATAATTCCAGAGTGTTAATTTGGATTTGGAGGGAGAATAGCTTGTTCAGATAAGGTTTTCTCCTCCCCCCCCCCCCGAAATAAATACATAAATTCATTCCCTTTGTTGCTATAATTTTTCAGGTCACTTATTATTTGGGTGAATCGAAGCTTACCTTTGTGGGGATTACAGGTAACGTATACTTTCATTTTTATAGATTTTTACATATGTTTAATAACATTTTGGAGTAAAAGATGGGTACTTATTAACAGAAAGGCAAATTAATGAGTGCAAAGGTCCTTCTACAAATATATATTCTATATTTTATGTTTTTTACTGAAGAAATTTAGGATAATGATTATTATGATTATTAGTCAAGAAGATATCTACCTTGTTTAAAGATTATTTGCAATGCTGGTTTTTTTTTTAAATCCCAATCAATGTGTGCACTTATAATCAAATTTTGTACCTGACAGCCATGCACATGGGAGTGAGAGTAATTCTGGCATAACTGTATGGGAGCTTTATCTGAATGAACCTGTAGCAATCAATAATCTTTGCAGCTTCTCTCTTTCTCTCTCAGCCACGTGTTCACACCTACTGGTAGCAAATATTTTACCTCTAATTTAAGGAATGGATTGCAATTGCTAAACAAGGAGAGGATATACTCAACCTATGATCATTCATTCACTAATTATTTGAAGTATGACAGAACCAAACAGATGGTGGTTACAACTGATCCTCCAAGTTCTACCTATCACAGTCCTCCTACATCACATAACTGAGAACTGGTTGCCTGGCTACCTGTTCACACTTACAACTGGTTGCCAAATACCTGCAATCAGCTTCCCTGCTGTTTTACCCAGAAATTCAATTTCCTGATTTGTGCTGTACTGTATTTTGCACATCCTCCTTGACCCATCTGGTGCCTCTCATAACCCATTCCAGGATTCTTGCACAATGCCTGACCCTCTTGTGTGCCCTTCTTAGTTAAGATCTCTAGGATTCATTCATACTGCTTTGTTTCTTTTATTTTAGTGAAAATGACACAAATTACCAGATTTTTACTGAATTAGCTTGCAACAATTATTAGTCTCATTTGCAAATCAGTATATGACTATAATACCATTAACTTTGAAATTTATTGGCGCCCACCATAGAAGAGAGCCTGTCTTACTAGTTAATACAACAGGTCCACATCCTAACAAAGTTTCAATACTTGACAGTTTCTGAAGAAAGCAACATTCTCCTGGGGAAATGCTTCTGTGTCATCAAAGTTTCACCATCTCAATAAACTTTACAGAGTCAATGAAGGTATATTCTTGTTCCAGTTTTTAGCACCTGATTCTATAACTATTACTATTTCTATTATAATGAAAGCATTTTTATTCCTAACATTGATAGCAATGTTTGTCCAGGTTAAGGTCAGAAGATTAGACAAATATAACCTGTCTCCTTCTTTTGCTTCAGTTCATATTGCCAACTGTCAAACATGTATGGCTAAATACCATAATTTTGTAGCAGAAAATAGACTCAATCCAATCTCATTCACAAATAAAGGAAACAGTACAATTTTTTTTTTCTAACAGAAGCAGCACAATTTGCCAAGCAGGAATTATTTTCAGCTCACCATTCAGCTTCATCCATTTGTTTATCCCTTTTGCTACTCCTATAGTCCTACTGAACTAAAGGCCACCAGACTTTCAGAGGGAAAAAGCATCCTGTTGGTGCTCAGAAATTTTCATTATATGTTAGCAACATTTGACTCAGTTCAGCAGAACTACAGGTATCAGACAATCTTTGACCTTGATCCTCCTGTATATTTATCATTTGAAGACCATTTGGCTCACTTTCAAGGTATTTGGACTTCTATATAGTTAAGAACTTTGGGATTATGTTGGTTGTTTCATAAGGTTTTAGGTTTTATACCGAGTTCACCAAAACACCCTGTAACTTCTAAAGATTTCCAGAATTATGTTCGATGGCTTCCCTCTCTCTATACAACATAGAGAATATTCACCAGAAATAGTGTTAAAAAAGCAGGGTCAAACCTGTATTGAACATTTGCCATCAAAAATATTTTTTTAAATGCTCGTATTTCAGTATGGTATTCATTACTTCCATTCTCTCACATGAATAACACTTTGGCTAATGAGTCAATGAGACCCTTCCCTTCTCACAGTTCTGATAATAATTAATACCGTCTTTCTCAGAAAATAAGACCGGGTCTTACTTTCTTTTAGACTTGAAAATAAGCAGCAGGCCAGACTTGATGAGCTGGACACATTGTGGATGCACCGTTGCCTCCATTCCAAACCTTCAGCATTCAGAATGGAGACTTTTTGGCGAACAGGAGAAAAATGGGGAGGGGGAATTTTCCTGCCTGGCATCCTTCCCTCAGTTTGTGCTGAGCTTGAGGAATAGATGACAGGCAGGAAAATTCCCCCTCCCCATTTTCCTCCTGTTCACCAAAAAGCCTCTCGCGAGCCTCCCAAAAAGAGGGAAAAAGCAAAGCAGCTGGCTGTGGAGCTGCCAGCTTTCGGGAAGCAACCCAACAAGCAGAAGTGCTGCGCCCAGAAATAGAAGGGCCATGCCCATCCCTCAGGCTTATTTTTGGGGTAGGGGTAGGCTCACCCCCCAAAATTAAGGTTGGGCTTAGTATTGGGGTGGGTCAAGTTTTCGGAGAAACATGGTTGTAGTGATGACAAATCCTACTGTTGCTACAGCTCCATATATTGCAGGTATATTTCAGATCACCTTCTCAACAAGAATAAAAGCCCATGTAATTATCCACATGACAGCTACAATTTCAGATCTCACTTGGCTCATCTTCAAATATATCCTAATGTTGCTATTCTATTTTTTCTATTTTTTTCTGTTCGTCCTTGATTTTACCTAGTATCAAGGCATTTTACTAGAGTTAATTCCCTTCACAACTCCAACATAACTCTTTACCATCAGTGTTTTCATATGTGGATGGGGAATTCACTTCACAGCCATTTTCATCGGAGCTACTTGGTTCAGGCACAAGCTTTTCATAATGTGGAAGGCATTATAAGATTCTGAAGGCTATCCTGATAGCCAGATTTATCAAGTGATAACATAATTCAGTCCGGTACAGAATAACAGAGTTGGAAGGAACATTCAAGGTCTTCTAGTCTAATCCCCTGATCAAGCAGAAGACCCTATAACTTTCCAGACAAATGGCTGTCAAATCTCTTGTTAAAAACCTCCAGTGATGAAGCATCCACAGCTTCTAAAGGCAAGCTGTTCCACTGAATATATTGTCAAACAAGTTCTCACTGTCACATAATTTCTCCTCAGTTCAGGTTGGTTCTCTCTGATAAGTTTCTATCCATTACTTCTTGTCCTGCCTTCAGGTGCTTTGGAGAATTTGCTTCTCTCTTCTTCTTTAATAAAATTTTATTTGAGTTTTCAGAAAAAAAAAGAAAAATAGAACATCTTTTTTTAGCAAACACCATGGTTCCAGGTTTTCACATCTCCATACAGATATAATCTCAGTTACATATTCATCTTTCATATACAATTTCATATCTTACCACTACTTTATATATTCTCTATTGATTTTTTTTCTCAAATACTTCCCTCAGGCTTATTTTATAGCTTTCTCATTCACTTCTAAATCTATTTCATTTCCTTTTCAAAATGTTCATATCTTCCTAATAATTATACTTGTACTTTTATCTGTCCTGTTTACAATTTCATTACTTATTTTTATTTAATCATTTCCCAAAAAATCCCTCCTCATTACAAATATTACAAAACAAGGTTTCCCCTATAGTTGCCAATTAGAGTGTGTCACCTTCATATCTTATAATAAGTTCCCTTTCAAATCCCATTAAACATTCAGCTTTTAAATTGTCCCCTTAAGGAGTAATAACATTCAACTCCTAATAACTATATTATAACATATATCCCTTTTCAGTCCGATTCCGCATGGTACTTTCCCCTTAAGTTACGCCAATATACTTTAAATTTCAAAAAAAAAGAAAGAAAACAAAATAATTAATCTGTTCAAATTCATCCTAGAAACTGATATTGATCTCATTACAATCATTCTCATAATTCATTTCAATTATATTTTATAAGACATTAAATATAATTAATATACATATTTTCATACCTCTCTTTTCATTTCAATTAGATTCCATACATTAACTAATATACTTCTCATATTTTCCCTTCTTTCACCTTTATTCCATTTATCTCTATATTTGATTTGATTGTTAACACATTCCATTAATAATACCAGTGTCATCTTCCACTTTAATAATGTATATTTTCCTATTTTCTACACAGTTTATTATTTCTAATATATTTATACTATCCCTTGTCACCTTGCAGTATCCTCTCTCTTAATTTTTGTTTTTAACCAGTGTCTCTGTATCTTTTAAACAAAGTACACTGCTCAAAAATATAAAGGAAACACAAAAATAAGACATCCTAGATCTGAATGAATGAAATATTCTTATTAAATACTTTGTTCATTACATAGTTGAATGTGCTGACAACAAAATCACACAAAAATTATCAATGGAAATCAAATTTAGCAACCCATGGATTTGGAGTTACACTCAAAATTAAAGTGGAAAGAAACACTACAGGCTGATCCAACTTTGATGTAATGTCCTTAAAACAAGTCAAAATGAGGCTCAGTAGTGTGTGTGGCCTCCACGTGCTTGTATGACCTTCCTACAATGCCTGGGCATGAGGTGGCAGATGGTTTTCTGAGGGCTGTCCTCCCACATCTGGACTAAAGCATCCCCCAACTCCTGGACAGTTTGTGGTGCAACGTGGCATTGGTGGATGGAGTGAGACATGATGTCCCAGATGTGCTCAATTGGATTCAGGTCTGGGGAATGGGCGGGCCAGTCCATAGCATCAATGCCTTCATCTTGGAGGAACTGCTGACACACTCCAGCCACATGAAGTCTAACATTGTCTTGCATTAGGAGGAACCCAGGGACAACCGCACTAGCATATGGTCTCACAAGGGGTCTGAGGATCTCAACTTGGTACCTAATGGCAGTCAGGCTACCTCTGGCGAACACATGGAGGGCTGTGCAGCCCCCTAAAGAAATGCCATCCTACACCATTACTGACCCACTGCCAAACCGGTCATGCTGGAGGATGTTGCAGGCAGCAGAACATTCTCCACAGCATCTCCAGACCCTGTCACGTCTGTCAAATGTGCTCAGTGTGAACCAGCTTTTATCTGTGAAGAGCACAAGGCGCCAGTGGCGAATTTGCCAATCTTGGTGTTCTCTGGCAACTGCCAAACGTCCTGCACGGTGTTGGGCTGTAAGCACAACCCCCACCTGTGGACGTTGGGCCCTCATACCACCCTCATGGAGTCTGTTTCTGACCATTTGAGCAGCCACATGCACATTTGTGGCCCGCTGGAGGTCATTTTGCAGGGCTCTGGCAGTGCTTCTCCTGTCCCTTCTTGCACAAAGGTGGAGGTAGCAGTCCTGATGTTGGGTTGTTGCCCTCCTACGGCCTCCTCCATGTCTCCTGATGTACTGTCCTGTCTCCTGGTAGCGCCTCCATGCTCTGGACACTATGCTGACAGGCACAGCAAACCTTGCCACAGCTCGCATTGATGTGCCATCCTGGATGAGCTGCACTACCTGAGCCACTTGCGTGGGTTGTAGACTCCGTCTCATGCTACCACTAGTGTGAAAGCACCACCCGCATTCAAAAGTGACCAAACCATCAGCCAGAAAGCATAGGAACTGAGAAGTGGTCTGTGGTCACCACCTGCAGAACCACTCCTTTATTGGGGATGTCTTGCTAACTGCCTCTGCTTTCCACCTGTTGTCTATTCCATTTGCACAACAGCATGTGAAATTGATTGTCAATCAGTGTTGCTACCTAAGTGGACAGTTTGATTTCACAGAAGTGTGATTGACTTGGTGTTACATTGTGTTGTTTAAATGTTCCCTTTATTTTTTTGAGCAGTGTATTTCTTTTTATTCTTGTTCATTTCCCATGTTTCTTTATTTCCTGATTCTGTTTCTTGTAATTTCTTTTCCCAGTTATTTTTCCCCTCTTTTTCTTATTCCAGTTTTTGTCCCCCTCCCTCTTTAACACTTCCTTCTGTAATCCTCCTTCTGCTTCTTCCTTATATTTTATTTTTCGAACTGCTCTCTTTTCTAATTACCTCCTCTAATCTCCAATTTTTAATTCCCTTTTTTCCTTATTTTCACTTCCACCCTCGTTGCCCCATTTGTTTGTTAAAGATGGCCTCTTCTTTATTCAGCTCTTTTCCCTCTGGAACTCCTTGTTGTTCTTCATATTCTAAAACCACCATTTCTAGAAATTGTACAGCAAAGACAAATGATTGCCCTTTCTCTTACAGCTTTTCTTTCATATTTTTAAATTCCATTTTCAGTTCCAGAAAAAGTTCTGCCAACTTTAAACACTTCTAACCAATACTTTAAAGCAACCAAAGCCTAAAAATTACTTCCCACAGTTAATTTCAATTAGATCCTCTGCCAATCCAGTGTCCAAAATTTCCAAAATCACCAAATAATCCCAGAACAGTTTCTTCTTACTTCTTTCTTTGTTCCAAAGTTCAGTACTCCACTTTCACTTTCCGGGGGCTCTATTTTATTGCAGCAAGATTTCGCTTACTTTACTTTGCATTCTTTAAAGATCCTTTGAAAATTCACAATTAATTCCTTTTACCATCAGGTGTCACTCTCTGCTATGTCCAAGTTCCAATTTTTTTTCCTCCGCTTTTTTCTCTTTAATGGCTTTTAAGTTTCAAAAATTCCTTATTTTCCCTTTGACACTTTCAAGTTCAGCTTTAGATTTGCCTATTTAGTGTCAAGATCATTTTACTCAAATATCTTCTTCAAGCTTCTCTTTCAAAGTTCAAAGCCACTTTCAACTGTCAGATTTTTTTCCCATTTCTCTGCCGCTGCTTTAAAAAATTTTCTTAAAAGTTCTTAATAATTTTAATTCCATGGTACCTTGTATTTAGATGTTACTTCTGCTTAGCCTGGTCACTCAAGCTGTCCTCTTCTTCCTCACTCCTGCACACACTTGTCTGATCAGATCTTCCTCTTCAAGGTGGCCATTTTGACCACCGCTACTGACGTCTTTGGAGAGGAGTAAATGCCAAGCTTAGGAGGGGAGATGCGGCTCCCCTCAACCCAGCTGGAGGTCTCCCCCTTCTTCGCCACCTCTATGGAGTGACTTTCGCCCCAAATCAGGTAGATCAGGGCCCTCCAACGGAGAGCACGAATCAAAACCACGGACAATCACGGATTTCGGTTTGTCGCCAAGCAAGAATTTGCTTCTCTCTTAAATATTGGAAGACTGCTATCAAGTCGCTCCTAGACCTTCTCTTCATTAAATTAGACACTCCCAGTTTTCTCAACCATTATCTTTATGCAATATGTAAATGTAACATAATTAATAAATATAATAAATATTGTCTATATCAGTATAAATATGTATTTAGGCAATATATAAAGAAACAATAGCCACAAAGCACACAAAGAATGGTAACAGCATCATCAGCAATCCTTCAAGGTATTTGAATTTCAAGGTGCTTGGCTCATAAACCTTCAACTTTGTTTCCCAAGCACTGGCTTAGGTTTGACCTTAACTGCATGCCTAGATTTAAAAAGAAAATGCATGCTGTTGTGGAGCTATTAAAGATAATTGAATACCCTATCAACATGAAGATATAGCTCCCTCTCTGCACCCAGTGAAATTTATTTACTGTTTCTATACCATCACAACCTTTTGGTAGTAAACAAAAAGAAACAATAAAATCAATATGTAATATCAACAGTTTAAATATATCGTAATCTAAAACCAAAACAAAATACATAGTTTAATTATTATAGCGCCCCTCTCTCCCAGCACTTCTCACTGAATCTGGGGTGTTGCTTATTGACACCACATGACTTCTTGGTCCTGAGACACACTGGCTCCTCACTTGAAAACTACTTGAGTTACATTAGGCAAGGACGTGGATTTAAACCTTCACATTTATTGAATTTTTTTTTAAAAAAAACCATTTAAACACATTGTTCACTTTTCAGTCTCATCATCT
>NW_020718191.1:8609-23865 GCF_900518725.1 Notechis scutatus
TTCTTCTTCTTCTTCTTCTTCTTCTTCTTCTTCTTCTTCTTCTCCTCTACTTTGCTTTTGATTTCATTCTGCCAACACAGGTTTGCCTAAAAATGGGGGCATTGTATAATACTGTAGTATTATTTTGAAAATAATATGATGCAAATGTATATTTGAACATACATCTTATTTATAAGTAAAGGTAAAGGTAAAGTTCCCCTTGCACTAGTTGTGCTCATGCTGTTCATTTCCAGGTCTAGGGGGCAGTGCTCATCTCAGTTTCAAAGCTGAACAGCCAGTGGTGTCTGAAGACGTCTCTGTGGTCATATGGCCAGCATGACTAAATGCCGAAAGTGCACGGAATGCTGTTACCTTCTGTTAGGGATATACACCCTAGCAGAACGTGCAACGGTAGTCAGTCAGGCAGAATATGTGAGATAAACGTTGTTGTAGTTTACACTCAGTAAATCAGATACACTGTGCCAGTTAAATAGTTTTTATTCCAGTAAGAGTTATATCATAGTCAAACAGTCCATATATGTCGCGTCGAGCGACCGGTCCGTTGTTTCGATCTTCCGGTTTGCTGCTGAATTCCTTTCAAGAAGCAATTTGGCGGGACCCTCTCAAGGTTGAAGCTTAGCGGGACCCTCGCAAGGGTGAGGTTTAGCGGGACTCTCGCAAGAGTGAGTGCCAAGCACAAAGAAAAAGACACGAAACAAAGCAATTTCTTCAGGTGAGGAAGCACATCGCGCCTGGGGCAGATGGAATTGTCCCGGCAGCCCCGATTGCTTTGCGCTGTCCTCTTTTATTGTGCTGAATCAAAGAAGGGGTGAGAGGGATTGCAGGAAACAATAGAGTTACAAAGTTAATCATTAGAACCAGCTACGTGACACAAGTAGCGAACTTCGTGACTGATACTTTTCCGGTAAACATGTCTTAATACTGAATACACATCTTTTAGCTGACACAGACTTCTGGAGTTAATCTTGTCAGCTTCTTTCCTGTCAGCTCAGTGGAATTTGCCCTGAGAGGTATACGTGCTAAGCAAGATTTGTTCTATGGAAAAATAGCCAAGGCAGAATAGCCACAATTCCTCCTTTTCTTTATTTTTGTGCTCATGATTCTAGGTAGAGTCCTTTCTCCTCCCGAGTAGTCCCATAAGGTGGCAACAAACCCTTCGGTTTGTTGATGCCTTGCAGAACCAACTCATACGAGGAAAAGTCCTCATCCCCCAAATCGTGGCTAGGCAGAGTTAACAAAACTTCTTTGGGAGAAAAGGAGTTATTAGTGTCTATTTGCTCTTCTGACTCTAGGTCAGAGTACCATTCCAGCAAAGGTTTTTTGACAAGGTCTTTTGATTCAATGATAGATGTGAGAAAGCTAACTGATTTTTGAGTATTGTTAACTTCATTATCAAGTGTATTCAAACGATCCCTCAAAAATGTAAGTAAACGTCCTAATACACATGGACCAATAGTACAAGCAAGAAGCAATAGCACAAGAGGACCTATTAGAGCAGACAATAGTGTGGTTAACCAGGGAGAAAAATTAAACATGCCTTGATACCATGGCTGACCTTGTTGTCGTTCATTCTCTCTATCCTTCAAACGTTTACGTAATTCAGCCATGGAATCTTTGACAATTCCTGAATGATCAGCATAAAAACAACATTCTTCCTTTATTGCTACACATAATCCCCCTTTGTTTAAAAATAACAAATCTAGACCTCTTCTGTTCTGAAGAGTCACTTCAGCTAGAGATGAGAGAGAATTTTGGAGAGCAGAGATTGAAGTCTCTATGCGTTTGAGATCTTCATCTATTTGTAAACTAAGGGTTGCTAATTGTTGATGACCAACAGCTAGAGCCGCTACCCCAGTGGCTGCACCTGCGGCTCCAAGACCCAGCAATACAGATAGTGTTACAGCTGTTATAACTTCTCTTTTTTGACGAAGGGGGAATTGTGGAGGTTCAAGTTCATTGACAAGTTCTGACCCTGGATAAAAAGTGATCTTTGGGAGTAATTTTACCTGAATGCAAAAAGATCCCTGAGCAATAAGAACATCACCATGAACACAAGCAGTTGCTCCTGTGGAGCAGGCCCATAGAATTATTACCTGGGATAAAGAATTGTCCCTTGAGGCGAGCTGTGATATTGCCATTGGAGGTGGTGTATAGAGGACCGTAGCCTCCAATGTTAAGGTTTGATCTCTCTTTTGGTAGATATACATTACAGTGATACCCTGATGAAACATTCTGACAATATTGGGAATAATTAGCAGGTATGTGTCCTAGGCAACATCCCCTACCTACTATGTCAGTGATAGTGATGGAGGAAGTGTTCCATCGGCATTGTGTGTCATTGGTGGAGTTACTAATGGGTTCATTGGAAGCTACTGCATCGTAGAATGGTGGCAAATCAGATAAGCAAAGCCAACATTGATCAGTTTTAGATGAATCATTAAGTGTAGTTGCTAGCAATGTGAAAGAAGAATTGACCAACTGTACTAATGGATTCACCTGGATATTGGGTTTTTGTAGAAAGTTTGATTTCAAATTGGGATTGGGACCAACATCGTAAGTGGACATGGATATCGAGAGACGAATTGTAAAAATATTCCCTTCATCTCCTTGACCATCCCACTGACGTCCTCCCCAAGTAAACCCAACCATCCATTGTTTTCTTGCAAGTGTCTTTCCTTGTGCAGTAAAAGTGATTCTGAGTGGATTTATTCTCTGTCCACAACAAGGCCATGAAGAGCAGGAATGCTTTGCTTGGGCACGGGTAATATGAATATAGTCATTTTTGGTAGGTGCTTCCCACCAGATATGACCTGTGGATACACAACTCCATTTTTTACAATATCTGTCAACTACCCCACCGCAGGCAGAACGAGAAGTACCAGTATTGTGAGCAGGGCAAAAATATAGTCTATAGTTGTCAGCAGGTGCTGGAGAACAGGAGCCTTGCTTGTCCCATGTATCAGCTTGCAATTTTTTGTCTGCAAATTTTTCTACTCCTGTTCCCATTTCAGCAAAATCCATGAAAAGCTGAGGAAACCATGGCCATCGAGTATAGTTAGTGGTGGTATTTAAAATTTTTCCTTGAAAGTCAAGGATAGTCCAGGTATAATTTTGAGGTTGATGTTCATTTGTAGAAGATGATTGTATGCTTCGAGGAGTGCGACGATAGCCAAATCGTGGAATAGCATGAGATGCAGACTGCTTAGAGATGGAGCTGTCACCGATGAAGGCAGGATACCGAAGATGGCGAGCTCAAATGAGAGCCGTAGTCTTGCGATGAGTGTCATCATGGATGAGGTAGCGTCTTCGCACGACAGGTGGTTTGTAGCGATCAGGAACCCAGGAAGATGGATGATGCAATATGCAGTTGGTGACATCACAAGGTGGAAAGCAGCAACGAAGATGCCATCGTAGTTTGTCTCCAGGAAAAGGTGACTCAGAATTAGCTAGAGAGGGCAATGTAAGGAAAACAGAAGATAGTGGAGAAGATGCCACTGAAGGAGTGGAAAGCAATAGAACAGTGTGATTGAAATAGGTGTGATTGTGGAAAAATCCTAAGCAAGAATAGGAACCTATAGTAAGCTGAGTGACATGTATAGTTAAAAATATTAAACAAGGAGAATAGTAATAGTGAACAGTTATGTCAGAAGTAGGAGAAAGGAAACGACCGTTGTGTTGGAAAACATAATTACATGCAGGAAGGAGATTATCTTTAAAAACAAAGGTAACAGTGTCAGCAAGGAAAGCAAAAATAGCATCAGGAGATGCCCTAAATTGAGAAAAGACAGGAAGTATCGATATCAGAAGAAAGATTAGAGTTAGAGTCAGGTTTGCCATGGTAAGGTCTGACACAGTGAGCAGGAACCCAAAGCACTCGATCAGGAAGTTGGACAGCAGCGTAACCCTTTCCCCAGGTGATGAGCTGTGCAGGACCTTTCCACGCAGGATCTGGAAGCTGTCTGAAATAAACAAGAGGACGGGAAGAGGGAACTACTGGCTTGGTGAAGTGGCGAGAAGCCGCCGTAGTAGGAGGAGAGCCAGTAAGATTGAGAAAGTTAAGAGTGTACAGACAAACATTTAAGATATTTTGCAACGTTGGGCCTTTTTTCCCCAAATGCCGATCAAGGGCTTGTTTCAAAGTTTGGTGCGATCTCTCCACAATCGCTTGACCTTGGCTGTTGAAGGGCAAGCCAAACTTATGTGTGATGGCCCACTTATGACAAAACTCAGCAAAGGGAGAACTGACATAAGCAGGACCATTATCTGTTTTGAGAATTTTTGGACATCCCAACGTTACGAATGATCGAATACAGTGATTAATAACATTTTTGGTAGCCTCTCCTCTTTGCAATGTTGCTATAATAAACCCTGAATAAGTATCTACTGATACATGAATGTATTTCCAGGGAGCAAAGGGAGGATAATGAGTGACATCCATTTGCCACGTATCACAGGCTTGAGTACCCCTAGGATTAACGCCTTCAGGGATACCTTTGGCCTGCAAGCTACATGTTGGACATTGTTGAATTATTGCTGTGGCTTCTTGATATGTAATTCCAAATTGTCGCACTAGGGCTTTCCTGTTTTGATGAAAATAATCATGACTCTCCCCAGGTGAAGGCTGTTGGAGAAGGGGAGAGGAGGCCATAATTTTACAAGCCTCGTCTGCCATATGATTGCCTTCTGCTAGGAATCCAGGCAATTGCTGATGACTTCTGATATGGGCTACAAATAAAGGTTTCCCTCGTTTCTTCAACAGTGTCTGAAGCTGCAAAAAAAGTGTCATGAGAGAGGGAGGGGTAACAGGAGAAATATATGCATCGAAAATATGAGCAACCATCTGAGTAACATACATGCTATCAGATATTACATTTAAAGGTTTTTGTGAAAAAAGAGACAATGCCAATAGGAAAGCAGCTAATTCAGCTTGTTGTGCTGATGTTTGTGAAGTAGTTAAACGTTTATGCCATTGAGCATTTTCATACCACGTACATGCTCCAATATTTTTTGAACCATCAGTAAATACAGTTAAGCCTTCCTTCAATGGCTGTTGGACAAAAGGTGATTGTAAAACAAAAGGAACTGTCCTCAACACCTGCAGTCGTGAATCAGAGGGAAGGTGGCACGACACTTGGCCACACCAATCTTCCAACGCGTCCTGCAGTGTTGTGGAAGTCTGAAAAAGAGGTTCCCATTGAGTGATCTTAAAAGGAATATACAATGTAAAAATATCCATTCCCATCAGGGCTTTGGTTCTCTTATGCCCTTTTTCTATAAGAGAAGCCATTTGCGCTGCTCTAGTAAAAATAGATGTTTTTGGAGTGTGTGGTAGATGTAGCCATTCCAAGATATGGAGATTTTTTGCATTAGATATTTGAATAATTATTGCAGTCAGTAGTTGATGAGTAGAAAGGATAGCAAGAGAAGGTGGTGTCTCTGTGAGTGCACGGTTTACCCATCGGGTGGCTAGGGCTGTGTTTACTTGTTTTAAAGCTTCTAGGTGCTGATCTGAAAGATAGACCTTATCTGCAGGATTTTTCAATCCTACTAGTGCTTGAAAGAGTGGTGATAGCATCTGTGTGGTTAGAGCAAGATATGGTCGAGCCCAGTTAATAACCCCCAAGCACTGCTGTAATTGAACCAGCGTGGTTGGCTGTGGAAGTGTGAGTGAAGGAATGTGTGGAGATGCTGTAGAAGCTAAAACCTTGTGGCCTAAATATTGCATTGGGTAGTGAGACTGGATTTTTTCAGGTGCTATATGTAACCCTGCTTTTGCTAATGTGGTCAAGAGGATCGGGAAGGTTTTTTGAACCGTCCCCTTTGGCCCATCAGCAGCAATTAAGATATCATCCATGTAATGATATACAAGAAAACTTGGAAATTGAGATCTATAAGGCCGCAGAGCCTCATTGACAAAAAATTGACACATAGTTGGTGAATTTAACATACCTTGTGGAAGAACTTTCCATTGATACCTAGAGATGGGTTTAGAGTTGTTAAGCTCTGGTACTGTAAATGCAAAAATGATCCTATCTTTTTGTGCTAGAGGTATGGAAAAGAAACAGTCCTTTAAATCTATTATTATGAGATCAAATCCAGCTGGGATCAAATTAGGATTAGGCAGACCACACTGCAGTGGTCCCATGGGTTGAATAATAAAATTTATGGCTCTGAGATCATTAAGGAGGCGCCATTTGCCAGATTTCTTTTTAATTACAAAGACTGGGGTGTTATAAGGACTGGTGGATGGTTCAATATGTCCTTCTATTAACTGTTGATGGACAAGAAGGTGTAAAGCCTCCAATTTTTCTTTGGTGAGAGGCCATTGATCCACCCAAACAGGAATAGAGGTTTTAAGAGTAAGAGATAAAGGAGAAATAGACATTTAGATAGAAAAACTATGGTAGCTGAATATAAGCCTGAAATTGAGAGAGTAAATCACGTCCCCAGAGGTTGCAATGTAGAGGAAGAATATAGGGTTTAAGATAAGCAGTTAAGGTAGAATGCTCAGTAGAAGCAGAAAGCCAATGAGAGCTGACCTTAGCAGCTTGAGCCCCACCTATGCCCTGCACTGAAGAAGCTTCTGTGAGAGACCAAGAAGAGGGCCATTCAGAGGAACGAATAACAGAAACATCTGCACCGGTGTCAATCAGACCATCAAACATGCGACCATTGAGTGTAACAGAAAGAATTGGTTTTGAAGCTTGAACAGGCTGCTGTAATGCAAACAAAGAAAGAGGTTCAAAAAGAGGCAAAATTATAAGCGTAGCCACTACTGTCCCCCTTTTTAAAGAAAAGCAACGATCCCCTATTGCAGCCAAAGCAAGATTATTAAGAGCAGAAGAATCATATAAGTAAGGAGCTGCAACCACACCCTCTATTGTAAGAGAAGAATTGGGAATAAGCAAGACAGGTGTGGAAGGAGGTAGAGGTTTGAGAAGCGTTGTAGTTAAAGGAAGAGTAAAAACAGCACCAGGATCATCATACACAAGATCCTCTAACAGCACCACAGGAAATGTTGTGGCAGATAATTCAGCCTTTGTGGCGGGGCTAGCTGAAGACCCCTCAATTAGTTTCCCGAAGGCTGAGAAGGAGAAGGATTAGAATGACATTGTGAAGCCCAATGATAGCCTTTCCTGCAGCGAGGACAGATGGTTTTTGCCTTAGATATGGAAGGTGGACCTCTAGTTTGGCCACGAAGAGCAGCTCCACCCCCTGGCATACGACATTGATTTTTAAAATGTCCGGGCTTGCCACAGTTAAAACAATTGCCATTGCGTGTTACAGCAAAAGCATCAGGAGGAGAAGTGGAGGCAGAATTAGGATTAGGTAATGAAGCAGTGATAGCAGTGGCAAGCATATCCATTTTATGAGTGGTTGTTCCTACAATTCTACAGAGTTGTAAAAACTCAGCCAAAGTCACTCCTGGCTTATTAGCGACTGGCTGTAGAATTTTTTGACAGTCCTGATTTGCATTAGAAAAAGCCAATTTTATAAGTAATTCTTGTTTAGCAACAGAATTATCTATCTGTCTATCTAGGGCTGTCTGAAGGCGACTGATGAATGAAGCATATGGCTCATCAGGACCTTGCATAATTTTTAAAAATGCTTGAGTGGACTGCGAATCTGAATCATCCACTCGCTTTAAAGCATTCATAGCACACATATGAATAATGGCAAAACTGCGACGGGGAGAATTTTGTTGTTGTGCTAGAGTGGAGGATTGACCTTTTCCCATTAAATGATCTACAGTTACTCCAGCAGGCAAACCCCTACGAATTTCAGCCTCAACACCTTTTTCATATTCAGATTGCCACACAACATATTGCGCTGGAGTCAAGCATAGAAAAAAGCATTTTCCAATCATACAGTAACATAACTGTATTAGCTGTAACCAAAGAATCAAGTATTCCCCTAGTAAAAGGAGAATGTAATCCATAAGTTGTAACTGCATCTTTTATATTTTTTAAAACTTTAAACTCAATGTTGCTGTGAACATTGCCTCCTGCTGCACCAGGGATGATAGTCATAGGATAAGCAGAAGGATCTTCTGTTTCTAAAGGCAGAGGTGATGACAGAAAATTAGTTATAATACCTCCCACAGGTTTCATCGTAGAAGGATCAGAAAGAGAAGAAGGAGCGGAAGGAGGAGGGAAAGAAATGTCAGGATATGGAGGTGGTAAGGAAGAAATTGTATCAAGATGAGCCGCAAGAGGCTTAGTAGTTTTTGAATGAGAAGAAGGGGAATCAGAGGAAACAGGAGAAAAAGATGTTTCAGGAAGACTAGAAGGAGGATAAACAGTAGTTATAGCAGCCATTATCGCTCTCCAAGAAATGAGTATGTTCATGGGAGCTCTGGGAATTTCATGTAGATATTTCCCTAATTTTTCCCATAAAGAATGGCTAAGAGTTCCAGCAGATGAATAGGCTGGACAATGTGCCTCAATGTAAATTATAAATTTATTTAAAGATTTTTTCGAAATAGGGTACACAGTGGTACCATTGATTTTCTGAAAGGAATTAGCCTTCTTCACTAAATCATAAAGTTCGTCCCTGTGCCCTGACGAAACTTTGGAAAGTGAGGAGCCCATTACTTACGTTCGTACGGAGCCTATGCCAGGTGCGTAGAAATGGGAGTGAAGGCGATGCACCCCTAGACAGAAGTCACACCGTGGAACCAGAAAATCGAAGAGATCCCGGACGAATCGAGGGATCCCGGACGAGCCCCCAGCTGTCGCGTCGAGCGACCGGTCCGTTGTTTCGATCTTCCGGTTTGCTGCTGAATTCCTTTCAAGAAGCAATTTGGCGGGACCCTCTCAAGGGTGAAGCTTAGCGGGACCCTCGCAAGGGTGAGGTTTAGCGGGACTCTCGCAAGAGTGAGTGCCAAGCACAAAGAAAAAGACACGAAACAAAGCAATTTCTTCAGGTGAGGAAGCACATCGCGCCTGGGGCAGATGGAATTGTCCCGGCAGCCCCGATTGCTTTGCGCTGTCCTCTTTTATTGTGCTGAATCAAAGAAGGGGTGAGAGGGATTGCAGGAAACAATAGAGTTACAAAGTTAATCATTAGAACCAGCTACGTGACACAAGTAGCGAACTTCGTGACTGATACTTTTCCGGTAAACATGTCTTAATACTGAATACACATCTTTTAGCTGACACAGACTTCTGGAGTTAATCTTGTCAGCTTCTTTCCTGTCAGCTCAGTGGAATTTGCCCTGAGAGGTATACGTGCTAAGCAAGATTTGTTCTATGGAAAAATAGCCAAGGCAGAATAGCCACAATTCCTCCTTTTCTTTATTTTTGTGCTCATGATTCTAGGTAGAGTCCTTTCTCCTCCCGAGTAGTCCCATAAGGTGGCAACAAACCCTTCGGTTTGTTGATGCCTTGCAGAACCAACTCATACGAGGAAAAGTCCTCATCCCCCAAATCGTGGCTAGGCAGAGTTAACAAAACTTCTTTGGGAGAAAAGGAGTTATTAGTGTCTATTTGCTCTTCTGACTCTAGGTCAGAGTACCATTCCAGCAAAGGTTTTTTGACAAGGTCTTTTGATTCAATGATAGATGTGAGAAAGCTAACTGATTTTTGAGTATTGTTAACTTCATTATCAAGTGTATTCAAACGATCCCTCAAAAATGTAAGTAAACGTCCTAATACACATGGACCAATAGTACAAGCAAGAAGCAATAGCACAAGAGGACCTATTAGAGCAGACAATAGTGTGGTTAACCAGGGAGAAAAATTAAACATGCCTTGATACCATGGCTGACCTTACAAATAATCAGTCCAGTAATATATCTCTTTTTGCAGTAGAGATATGAAGAAAATCAAACCTCTTTTCTTCGTTCAGCAATAGCAGGGAAAAACACGCAGTTATCACCATCAATCCATCATTGTCAGCAATCCAGTAAAAGCCAGCAAACAGTGAGCTCTCTTGCTCCCTCGTATGGTGATTTTACAACCGCATCCAAAATACATGGTCTGCATTTAAAGTGACACACACAATCATAGTCTATATATATTATTTTACCCAAACTAAGTTAGATAACCATGTTATTCCTAACATTCTCCCCTTTTGGGTAATATAATAACATATATATCTATTTACAACTTTAACCCATAGTTTTCACAACTTTCCTTGTGCTTTACTGCACCTTGGGCTTTTGTAAACTGATCAGCAAAATTTTCTTCAGTTATGCAATATTCCAGACTTATTAAACCATTTTTTACAGATTGTCTTACATTCAGATATCTAAGATCAGTATGCTTAGATCTCGTTTTTACAGCAATATTTATAGCCAACCGTATGGCTACTTGATTGTCCTCATACACTACAATGGCATCATTAAAAGTTATTCCCATATCTAACAACAACTGTTTATACAGAATTAAATCAGTACATAACAAAGATAGACATGAAAATTCTGCTTCCATTGTAGACATACTTATGTGTTGCTGTCTAATTGACCTCCAACCAATCAGTGCTTTACCTAATAGTATAGCCATACCTGAAGTTGATTTCTGTTGCAAAACTTGCATCAGCATATGCACTTAAAATCAAATCATCTTTTGGCTCCAAATACAATGCATAGTGCATTGTCTTTTTAAGATACCTTTAATATACGCTTTAGCGCTTGCCAGTGACGTTCAGTGGGTTCAGCATTAAATCTTGCCAATTGATTAACGCCATATGCAATGTCTGGCCTTGACCAATTACTAATATACGATAAACTACCAATTAATGACTGATAAATAGTCTTATCGAATTTTGAACTTTGAGCATCAGTTCGGCAAAATTCCTGACTCATTGGAGTTTTAGCCGGCTTACAAAGTTCCATTTTATACGTTTTTAGCAATTGGTAAATTTTATCTTCTTGAGATATCTTAAAGCCACTCTTGGTTTTGTTTATTGTCAATCCTAAATACTGTCTTATCTCTCCTAATTGCTTTAATTTTATCCTCTTACCTAATAATGATATTATTTCAGTAGCTTCATTATTTGTAATTAAAGCAATATCATCTGTAAACAACAATAATAATGACACTATTCCATTAGTCTCTCTCTTAAATAAACATGGATCAGCTAAACCTGCTTTAAACCCTATATTGTTTAACTCTTTAACAATATATTGGTTCCATTCATAACCAGATTGCTTTAATCCATAGAGACTCTTTTTAAGTTTCCAACAGTCATTATTAGTTTTATTATCCTTAATACCTACTGGTTTCTTTAAATATATAGTGTGCTGCAATGGTGCATGCAGATAGGCAGTTTCTACATCTAAATGATTTATAATATAGTTTTTCTTAGCTGCCCACACTAAAGCTGCTCTCAAGGTTGTTGCCTTTAAATTCGGGGCAAATACTTCATCATAATCATATGCAGTTTGATTAAATCCTTGAGCTACCAACCTAGCCTTATGGGTAACAGTCCCATTTCTACCAGTTTTTAATTTAAATATCCATTTGCAGCCAATGGACTTTTCACCTGGAGGTAATTTGGCATTTTCATAAACTTTCATTTCCTTTAATGAATTTAATTCCTTTTCCATTGCCTTATGCCAATTTTCCTGTTCCTTTGCAGGATACACCCTAAGTTCTTCAACAGTAGTTGGAACTTTACTAACTTGGCAAACTACACTTGCTTGGTACCTGTCGGGTGATCTGGTTACACGTGTAGAACTTCTAGGTATTACAGGGTTTACAGGTGGACTTTCATGTACTACCTGTTCCTGGTATATCTATTTCTTCCTGTTCTGGTCCTATATGCTCTTCATGTACTTCCTCTTTAATTGCGCTCTTCTTATTACTGATTTGTTCTTTTGGTCTTTTGTAGGTTTCTATAATTACTTCCTTACTTGAATCTTGCTCCAGTTTTTCCCATCCTACATGTTCCAGGAATTGTGCACTAGCACTACAGTAAACTCTAGATGTACCTTTTTCCCAGAATCTGTATGATTTGTGATTAGATTCATAACCTACAAAGAATAACTTTTTAGCCCTATGCTGCCCCTTTTGTCTCAGTTGTGTAGGGATATGCACCCATGCTGGTGCTCCAAATGTATGCATGTAGCTTAGGTCAGGTTTTCTGCCATGCCACCGTGTGAATGGTAATTCACCTGTTGTTGAGTTAACAACATTATTCAATATATGATTAACACACATTATTGCTTCTCCCCACAAAGTTTCAGGTAATCCTGAATCCGACAGCATAGTACGAGCCATTGCTTGTATTGTTTGGCCTCGTCTTTCTATAAAGGCATTATGTTGTGGCCTATATGGTGCAGGCTTTTTATGTTCAACACCTGCCATCTTCAGTTTGTTTTGGAATTTATTGTTTATAAATTCCGTACCATTATCAGTTACAAGAGTTACTAATTTCCTTTTAGTTTTTCTTTCTGCAAATTTAAGCCAATTAAAGAAATTTTGATATGTTTCCGTTTTGTTCTTCATTAGATAACAGAAACCATATCTGGAATAATGGTCCATTATACTTAGTATGTAACGAGCACCTCCCACACTTGGTTTTTTAGGACCTATAATATCAGCAAATACGACCTCTAGAGGCTCCTTTGTCTTAAATCCATTCAATCTATTTGCTGGTATTACCTTGCTTTTTTCTTGACTACAAGTATTGCAGTGCAAATACTTACTGCAAGGCTTCAGTTTTATACCTTTAGATAGTTCTACCGTTTGTTTAAGCATTTTAAAATTTATATGCCCTAAACGTCTGTGTACCAAATGTATGCACTCATCATGAGGTTTAACATTATTATAAACTGTGTTAACTACCTCTAATGAATTATCATTTAACACATACAATTCACCTTTTAAACTTGCAGTCACTTTTTTACCTTCTTTTTCTATTATGCAATTTTCTCCCCTAAAGGTAATTACATAACCTAGTTTAACTAAAAGTCTAACCGAAAGCAAATTAAACTTAAGTTGTGGTACATATAACATTTTTACATTTTCTTTTATGCAAGAACAATATGCTATACCTTCACCTTTAGCTTTCAGTTTCCAGCCATTAGCTAATGATATCTGCTGTGAACTTGTGGACATCTTAACAAATCTTTTCTTATCTATCGTTATGCAGTGCGATGCTCCACTATCTACAACCCATAAATTATTATGCACAGTTTCTTTGCTATACATGGCTAACTCTTTGCATTTTTCATTCTTTTGATGTCTTTTAGCATTCTGGCTGGCATTTTGGCCTTTTGCTTTCTTGCAGAATCTAGCCAAATGTCCTTTTCCTCCACAATTAAAACATTTTCTAATTGTATAGGCTGATGAAGATATTTTCTCTTCTTCTGGTGGTGGTTGTTCCCTTCTGAGTTGATCGCTTTCAAGCCTTCTCCTGGCTTCTTCAATTAATCTGCCAGTAATGTCAGTTAATGTAAGGTTATCTTTTGGCAGAACTTCAAGTGAAGTTACATAGTCATCATAACTCTCATCTAATGAAGACAAAATTATATAAACCTGATGCAGTTCTGTGAAGATAAGTTCTTTTTCATGCAGTTCCTGAAAAATTCTCTTCATTGTGTTTATATGACTCAGCATGTCTCCATTCTTTTGAAGATGTGTTCTAAACAGTTTTCGTGTAAGATTTATATGTGCTCCTACACTGTCCCGAACATAAATCTTCTTTAAATTCTCCCAACATTTCGCAGCTGTTTCTTCTCCATGAATATGGACAAGTTGCTGGTCAGAGAGTGTCAGTCCTATTATACAGAGAGCTTGCTCATTCTTCAGTTGATATTCTTGTATTTTCTGGGCATCATCCTCATCCTCCGGATCCCATGCATCTACTTCTGGTGGGTTTTGAATTATACTCCACAAACCTTCTCTGCGTAGAAGTAGGCTGCATTTCATAGACCATGAAACATAGTTTGTTCCATCCAGTTTGGATATTAGGGACAAACTTTGTAAATTGACTTGTGCCATCTTTTTCTGGATATTAAACTATAATTAATAAAACACAGCTGCCTGTTTACAGTATTGTGTAACTACACAAACTCTCACTTTATATAAGCCTATTATATCCTGGTTAGTCTGACTGTGCACCTGGGCCCATAACCAGTGTTAGGGATATACACCCTAGCAGAACGTGCAACGGTAGTCAGTCAGGCAGAATATGTGAGATAAACGTTGTTGTAGTTTACACTCAGTAAATCAGATACACTGTGCCAGTTAAATAGTTTTTATTCCAGTAAGAGTTATAGCATAGTCAGACAGTCCATATATCATACACTTAGTTCAGTCCATCCGGGGATTATCCATTTGCAAAGTCCAGTGTCGAAAAAGAGGTCAGTAAACTTACAAATAATCAGTCCAGTAATATATCTCTTTTTGCAGTAGAGATATGAAGAAAATCAAACCTCTTTTCTTCGTTCAGCAATAGCAGGGAAAAACACGCAGTTATCACCATCAATCCATCATTGTCAGCAATCCAGTAGAAGCCAGCAAACAGTGAGCTCTCTTGTTCCCTCTTATGGTGATTTTACAACCGCACCCAAAATACATGTTCTGCATTTAAAGTGACACACACAATCATAGTCTATATATATTATTTTACCCAAACTAAGTTAGATAACCATGTTATTCATATCACCTTCCCACCAAAGTGGTCCCTATTTTTCTACTTGCATTTTTAGATGCTTTTGAACTGCTAGGTTGGCAGAAACTAGGACAAGTAATATGAGCTCACTCCATTATGCGGTGCTAGGGATTCGAACTGCTGAACTGCCAACCTTTCTAATCGACAAGTTCAGCATCTTAGCCACGGAGCCACCGCATCCATGAACTTATTATGCTTTCCTTAAAAAACAATAATATGGTTGACTCAACCTTCCGTCTTTCTGTGGTGAGTAAAATGAGGAGCCAGATTGTTAGGGGCAATATGCTGACTCTGTAAACTGCTTCGAAAAGGCTGTAAAACTTTATTAAATGGTATATCAATCTAAGTGCTATTCCTATAATTAATTCATTCCCTCCCAACATTTTTATTTGCCATTGCAAAGATGCTTTTTTTCTAAAGGCAATTGGACTTTATTTTTCCTTGAAGATGTTTTGCTTCTCATCCAAGAAGCTTCTTCAGTTCTTCTTTCAAGCTGAAGAAACTTTTGGTATGAGAGGTGAAACATCTTCAAGGAAAAACAAGCCCAATTTCCTTTTGAAAAAAAGCTCCTTTGGGGTAACCATGAGAAAAAGCTCCTTTGGGGTAACCATGACCTGGATGACTGACAATCTCC
>NW_020718193.1:0-23840 GCF_900518725.1 Notechis scutatus
TCATCAAAACGTTGCTGATACTTCCAATCTTACGCGGGGGAAAACCCGAATAACCAAAGATCCACATACAAATACCCGCGAGAACCTCAGAATACACACACACACACACACACACACAGACAAACTAAGAAGGATTTTGTTTTTAGTTTTTCCTGTAATTTTTGTCATGGATGTTAATGTCATCCTTTGCTCATTCAGATATCTGGGTACCCAAACAGAGAGTTGTATTGGTAGGTCAGCTGGCCCAATGATATTCCAATAAAGTCTCCTTTGTTGATTCGGTGTCCAAATGCTTTGTTTTTTTCTCCCTTTAGGTGAGAGTTTTTCTGACACTATAAGAATCAAGGGATGTGAAATAGAATGATTGCCATGATTTTCAATATGCACTTTTATTTACCTATTCATTTATTTATATATCTATATGCCCACCTTTCCAAAAGTAACTCTGAGCTGCATGCAATACTGTTGGAAGAAATATCCTGGTTACAAGCCGGGAGAAAGGCACTGGAAACAAAATGAAGGCTGGAGGCTGATTGAAAAGAAGATCCATTTATTGGTGAACAAAAGGAGGGCTGGGGGGGCTTCCCACAATACAATAATAAAATAGTCAATCACATGAAATCAAGTATAATTAGTATGGCCTTTGACCAGCATTTACAATAAAATAGTACAGTAAAAAGGGAAATAATTTAACACATTTGTTATTGGGGAAGGGAAAAAATAATACGGCTATAAAACAATATATATAAATAAATGTTTTGTGCAGTTGTACACAGCTTAGTATTTGATATTTGACTTGATATATTGGCCACCTGAATTTTGAGTGTGGGGATAGCATCCTTTCAAAAATAATAAACATGAAATTTATCTTCCTGGCTATCATATTTGGCGATGATTGGGGCTAAAAGCGTAAACATTAAGAAAAATCATTATTAAAAAAAAATTAAACTCATAAGGCCTAGGAGAAAGTAGATGTCAACATCACAATCTCACTGATTCCCTGGGATCTTCTGGTGTGATGTCATATCAAGGACTTGAGGGATTTCCAGAAAATTCAGGGTTGGCGCTAATCTCACGGCTGGGGATGGGGTGTGTGTGAGGTATATTCCATAAAGTGAGTGTTATGGCAGAGAAGGCCCTCTCCTGGGACTCGCTAAGGCAGACATGTCAGTCACGTGGCTCGCGGGCCAAATCTGGCCTGCGATAGGCCCAGAGTTGTCCCATGGGGCTGTGCCGGAGATGGCAAAGGACTGGCCCCTGCCATCCCAGCCCCGGCTCACTCTGGCCATGCCCACCCAGTTGGCTGCAATGACCAGGCCACCCCCCCCCGCCACAGGCAAACAAACCCTGATTCGGCCCACAATGGAATCGAGTTTGACACCCCTGCACTAAGGGATCCATAGCAGGATGCCTTCTCTGCCAGAGCTAAGGCGATGGGCAGGTGTAACTGGGGAGAGGTAGTGGCTCAGCTAACCCAGTCCAACGCCACAAAGAGCTTTCAAGGTTAAAACCCTGCAGCTTAAGTTGGACCCAGAAGCAAAACTAACAACCAAGGCAACTTGTGAGGCAGAGGTGTAAAATATAATGCTGAAATCAATATAGAGGTGTTACCCAGCGTTCCTCAAACTTTTCTTCAGCAGGGATCCCATTTTAAATACCTTTTGTGTCCACAGACCCCCAAGACTTAACTCAAGATTTAAATCGTAACATTTAGTTTTCAAGCCTTCACAGATAACTTGTGATAACATTGCCGTGCCCCAGGGTGTCCAGGGACCACAGGTTGAGAACCACTGGTCTAAACTATGTGGAGATGTAAACAGTCTAGAACAGTAAACAATGCAGAACTGTAAACATGATAGAGATATAAGACGATATAATACAGAGGAAAATCCAGAGGAAATAAGCAACTCGTTAAACATCTGAACATCTTCTAGCTATCCCAACCCAGGCCTGAGGAGAGTTTCTTTCAACATAGTTGTTAGGGATATAGGTCACCTAACAGATATTTGGGTTAGAAATATATAAACCAGGATAAACATTTTAGTACTATGTCTTTAAGAGCATGCTAAAAACTGCAATTGGGTGCGGTTACTCAAACGGCCATAAGATGGAGCCAGAAACCTGGGTTGTTTAGCCTTAGTCTCAGAAGAGAGTGAATCTCTGTTTCCTTCTGTTGGAAAGTATTGCCGTTCCTCCATTTCTTCTCATTGACTGATGTTCATGGATTTAATGTAAGTCTGATACTGAACTGTTTTTGACACTGGATTTTGTTATTGAATTATCCCTGGATTGAAAAAACTGACTGATTTACATATGAATGACTTTGGACTTGCTTATCTTGACCTTTGCTTAAACTTTCTGGAAGTAAAAACCTACATTTACTGTACAGTGTATCTGTGTACTGTGTGTGTCTTATTCAAACACTACTCTCAAATACGTCTCCCTGTATGCGCTCATTCTCCTAATGGGGAATTACCTCAACAGTCAAAGGGGGGGGGAGGGGGAACTCTCTGCCCCCTCCATTTCACATCACCATCCTAACTCCTTATTCATTCAAAAAAGGAGATCCTAAGATTTGATCCCTGACCAGCAAGAGCAAGAGTTAAGACAATCATATTGCCAGTATATGATATGCTAGGATGGTCATGTGAAAGAAACTCAAGGCCCGCGAGGCCAGATCCAGCCCATGATGTGGTTAGATCATCTGACTCGCAGAGACCGTAAGGGACCGGCCCCCAGCACCTTGGCCCCAGCCCAGCTGGGTGCTCCTCCAGGATGCGTGCAGGAGGAGGGACAGTAGTAGAGCAGCGCGTAGAGCCCCAGCAGCAGCGCTGCGCCCACTACCAGCGGCTCCAGTGCTGCCATGCCCCATTTGCCGGCCTGGCCTTGCCTGCTGGTCCTGCAGCCTGCAAGCGGTTCCCTTTCCCCGGGATAGCCCCACCGCCCGCCCCGCCCCCATGTGGGAAAGCCACGGCCACTGGCATCACTGCCACCCTATCGCCCTTCCCTCCTCCCCTCTTCCCAGCCTCCAGCATTCCTGCCACCCTCTCCCTCTCCCTTTGTCCTTTTCTGGACACAGAGGGAGAGAGGGAGGGAGAGAGGGAGAGAGGGAGGGAAGAAGGAAGGAAGGAAGATTGGAAGGGGAGGGAGGGTCTGAGGGAAATTCTGTCTTAGCACATGGCCACCAGCAGCCCTGCTGCTCTCTCTCCAGGAAGGAACGAAGGAAGGAAGGAAGGAAGGAAGGAAGGAAGGAAGGAAGGAAGGAAGGGAGGAAGGAAGGAAGGAAGGAAGGAAGGAAGGAAGGAAGGAAGGAAGGAAGGAAATGGGAATGAGAAGGAGGGAGGCAGGGAAGGAGGGATGAAGGAAAATGGTGGGAATGAGAAGTGGGCAGGAAGGAAGGAAGGAAGGAAAGAAAGAAAAAGACAGAAAGAAAAAAAGGAAAGAAGGAAATGGGAATGAGAAGGAGGGAGGCAGGGAAGGAGGGATGAAGGAAAACGATGGGAATGAGAAGTGGGCAGGAAGGGAGGGAGGGAGGGAGGGAGGAAGAAGTTGGGAATGAGAAGGTGGCAGGGAGGGAAGAAGGAAGGCAGGAAGGAGATGGGAAGGAGAAGGAGAGAGGCAGGGAGGGAGGGAGGGAGGGAGGGAGGGGAGGAGGGAGGGAAGGAAGAAGATTGGAAGGAGAGGAAGAGAGGGAGGATCTGAGGGAGGTCCTACTTTAGCATTGGGCCACCAGCAGCCCTGCTGCCCTCTCACCATCCCCTGGTGCTTTCCCATCCTATCGCTGAGGATGCTTTGCTTACAAAGCCAAGTCTCCTCACACGGAAAGGGACCGGGCCTCCCTCTGACCCACACACTTTGCCCTCCTGCACCCACCATGGGCAACCTGGCCAAGGAGAGAGAGCGTGGCGGCAGCAGCAGTCTCGAGGAGGAGGTAAGCATGGCTGGATGCCTCCTTGGGGAAGCAAAGCTGGGCTGGGCTGCAGGGCTCCTATGCCCACGCATTACTTTATCCAACATTAGGAGATAATGCCAGTTGGGTGGATTGGAAGCCGTGTATCTTCAAACTATCTTTGGACGTGTGAACTCATCAGGCTTGCTGCATATCCAGTGATGGCGGGTGAGGCACCTGGAACAGCTTGCTCTGCCTTCGTCATTCAGGAAGGCACAGTTCCCTCCATCACCGAGGACCTCCCACCTGCAACACAAGGGCAACAAGGGTGAAAAGCTTCGTCCCCCACTGGCATCCAACCACGCCGTCAACTTGCCTTAGCGAAACCTCTTTTCTGCCATGTCCCCATAGCCTTGCCTTCCTCTCACCCCCACATATAAGTAAGAGAGGCTTAAGTTACCCTTAGGTGACTTAATTTGCTTCTTTATTCCAACAATCTCCATGAGCACTCACAAGATGCCTAAGATCTTCTTCACCACCCATGGCCTTGGAGGAAAGTCAGGCCAAGTGCCTTGGACTGGAACGATTGCAATCGGGGTCTCAAATTTCACGCCAATATAGTTTTTTTTACTGAGTCAAGGATGAGCAAATCTCATCCTTACTTACAGAGAGAAGCAAAACTGAATGGGAGATAAGAAGATAGCAGGAGGTTCATATAGAATGGGCTAGTGTGGTAGTAGCCAGTGTGGTGTTTCCTAGAAATTTTGAGTTACAACTCACTCATCCTCTGTGCTCAGAGCTGATGGTGTCATGTCTCCAGAGCATGCTGGAGCCGTGACACCACGCGTTGTGCCATATCAGACTATGCTATCGAGGGGGGGAAGTGCTGTTAATCACCCAACCTGGGGTTCGATGAGCCTTGCTGACGTCGCACGCTGAGCTGTTACAGCCTGTGGGCGGTTGTAAACAAAGCGATTAAGATGCTGCCTGTTGAACTAACGATCTCGGGAGGGGTGGAGGGTCACTTCATAGGCGTAAATATAATGATGGAATATGATATTTGTACAAATATGGTAAATAGGGGTGGATAATTAATGGATAAAAGCACGGTATATATAGAGTATTACATGGTGGTCGGATGTGACGCAGTAGCACTCACCGGATGGTGGATAAACTCATTAAGTTGTTAGCTGGTGTATAAATACAGCTCTGGCTGTGAGGCGCGCCAGAGCTGACTTTAATTCCTTTTGGTTACTTGTTGTTACCGGAATCCAGAGCATTGTATGGACGAATAAAGACTCATTTGATCATTATGAAACTCATTTGACTCATTTGAGACCTTTGTTTCCCTTCCTGTCTGGAATTCGGCGAAACAGCTGAGATATGGGAACTGGAGTCCATCTGGAGGCCATGAATTTGCTATTTGTGGCTAATTTCAATAAGGTATGATTAGTGCTGGTATGTCTATTCTTTTCCTCAGCACAAATTTTGACTTAGGACTCCAAGTTAATTGAGAAAGCAACCATATTGTGGCATTCTTCTTCTTTATGTGTTTATCTGCCAGACTTATATCTCAACTTTTTGGTTAGGAATAGATCATTTGTTTTTCCTTATGTTCAATTGTGTGTGATTCTCAAAGATTGCCTGGACAACTCTTGGCAAAGTTTTTCAGAAGTGGTTTGCCATTGGTGCCTTCATAAGAATGAGAGAAAGTGACTAGCCCAAGGGACCAGCTGGCTTTACACCCAAGGGAAGACTACACGGTCTCCCATTTATGGAGATTCGCAATCATCCAGGCATGCTCTTCAAAAGTCAAGGACTTCTTGGACCCAAAACAGAAGAAGCTTCCTTGGATGAAAAGTGAAATGTTTTCAAGGGGAAAAGAACCAAGAAGTCCAGTTGCCTTTTGAAAAGCACCTTTGGGATCTCAGTCTCCCAGTTTCTAACCTGCTGCCTTAATTGCTGCACAAATTCACAGGTACCCCTCTTCAAAGGTGATATTCATCAGGTTCTGATCAGTTCTGGAGAACCAGTAGCAGAAATTTTGAGTAGTTCGGAGAATCGGCAAATCCCACCTCTGACTGGCCCCTCCCCATCTATTCTCTGCCTCCCGAGTCCCAGCTGATCGGCTGGGTCTTCTTTGATTGCCCTGCATAGGAGAACGGAGCTGGAAAGCAGGTTAGTGGGGTGGGGAGGGAATGGGGATTTTGCAGTATCCTTCCCCTGCCACACCCACCAAGCCAAATTTTTGAATCCTACTACTGCCCCTCTAATACATGAGGCAATCAAGGCTGAGGGAGAATCTGGCTCTAAGTCACCAAGGGAACTTCCATGGTTCAGAGGGGACATTAACCTGGATCTCCGCCGTCTTAATGTGAAACCTTCACTACTAGATCACACTGGCTGTCATTCCCCTGGTGGAGTCTGACTCTGAGGAAGAGGAGGAACAGCCAACAGGGAGTGGGAATGTGGCTCCAGAGGTGATGGAGGAGGCTGGGGAAGGGCAGAGGCCGGCTGAGCAGTCAGAGGAGGATCCAGGCCCATCCCCTACCCATCCTAGGTCACGCAGGGAGAAGAGGATCAGGGAAAAGTGAGATCTACTCAAGAGGAGATTACCATGATCCTCCTCATGGCTTGCAGGTGGGAGCTATGTATATAAGTTTGCAACTGCAGAGTTAGAATTGTTGAAGTCAATTAGTGTTTACCTCAGAGAGGTTTATCTTTGCTGGCGTTCTTCCCATGGACTTTTCTTGGTTATTTTCCTGGAGTTTATAATTAGTTATCTTGGCTTGCTTCGGAACTCTCATCAATGCGGTTTGTTTTGGTTTTCTGTTTGCCTCATTATTTACTTTTGTGACTTTAAACTGTGCCTAATAAAACAGTGAAGTTAAGTTGAAGGCTTTACCGGACTTTAATATATGTTTTGGGATTTGGGTTATTTTGAGAGACTACGGGTCATCACACTGGCTCTGGGACTGAGAAAAAAGGACCGGTCCATAATCCCCAGATTTCTTTTGTGGCTGAGAGGGGGACCTAACCTCAGTTTCTCAAGTCCAACAACTTAACCACTACACCACATTGGCTTGCCTCCATTCTCCAAATTCCTTAGTCTTAGACCTGTGGTGGGATTCAATTTTTTTTACTACCGGTTAAGTGGGCGTGGCTTGGTGGGCGTGGCAGGGGAAGGCTATACTGTAATAGGATATACTCCGTTCCCACCCCACTCAAGGGGAAGATTACTGCAAAATCCCATTCCCCCCCCCACCCCACTAACCTGCTTTCCAGCTCCGTTCTCCCATGCAGGGCAACCAAAGAAGAGCCAGCCGATCAGCTGGGAACTCGAGAGGCAGAGAATAGATGGGGCAGGACCAGTCAGAGGTGGTATTTGCCGGTTCTCCGAACTACTCAAAATTTCCGCTACCAGTTTCCAGAACTGGTCAGAACCTACTGAATACCACCTCTGTTTTGGATGCAACATTAGCATTTACAAAAATATGCCATGCATTTATGCTCGATGCAAGAAACAGGATGGCACTGGATGATGAATAAACCTCACACCACTTCTTCTCAGCATTTGGCTGGTATAGACGTTATTTCATTAATTTATTAAATTTATATGCCGCCCATCTCACCACTCCTCAAGTGAAGGTATAAGAGAGAAAGGATGGCTCACGTTGAAGCACTTCCGTTGACCCATTTCCAGGGCTGCTTCGGGTCTCGTTGGAGGCCAATCCAGTGGGAAATGCTGCCTTTGTAACGCTGCACAAAATCCTTTGGAGAGTATAATTGGTAAACATTAAATCACTCTGAAATGATTATGGACCCTGAATATACATTTGTTTTAACCTTTATCTATTTCCTCAATCACATATATTTGGACTTGGCTGATAATTCCATAATATTATTTGATTATATATTATATACCTGTGTTTCCCCCAAAATAAGACCAAGTCTTATTTTCTTTTGGGCCCCGAAATAAGCAGTAGGACTTATTTTTGGGTGGTGTCTTATTTTTTTCCATGTACAGGAGGCCTACTTCTGCTTTCTCGTGGGGAGGCAGGAGGCTGAGTGACACACTGGTGTCGTGGCCACAAGGCAAGGTGGGGAGGTGGAGCTGTCCCACACCCTCCTCACCAGCTTACCCCAGGTCCCCCGCAGCCGGGTCATCCATGCCCCGACACATGCCCCGTGGTCATTGCACCAGCACACTGCTTGCCTTCCTCTCTGTTATGGCCGTGAGCAAGAAGAAGTAGTGGGCTGGTGGCCATGTGGGTTTCTGCTGCACATGGTTGCTGGTGCTGCCTCTGCAAGGCAGTTGTCGGGGCGTGGATGGCATGGCTGCAGTAGCCCTGAGGTAAGCCAGTGCAGGTGTGTGGGGCAGCTCCACCAGCCTCCTGTCTCATCTCATGGCCACGGCACTGTGAGCAACCAGACGGAATGGGCCAGATGGGTGGCCAGCTGCACAGGCTTTTAAGTAGCGCTTATTTTGGGGGGTAGGGTTTATATTAGGGGCACACATACAAACTTACTAGGCCTTATTTGTTGGATAGGTCTTATTTTGGGGGGAAACAGGGTATTACATAGTCGTAGGAGATCATACAAGCATACAGAAACCGCCTCCTCCACAACAAAACAGATGGGAGATTTGCTCCAAATCACTAGCTCAGGGTGGACTTGAGTTTGGAACTCACCGCTCTCTATTCAAAATACTTTGACCCTCTACTTCACACTAATAAATTAAGGACATGTTCTTTATTATTATATGTCTTCTCTGCATATGATCAGAAAGAAACAGATAAGATTTCATATTTTTCAAGGCTATAAATTAAGGCTTTGCACAGCTGTAGAGTGTATTTTTCCAAAGAGCATCAGAACGTAAATTCAGCATGTCTTCAGATCCTTAAGCCAGCACCTGCCCCAGAAACTCAGAAAAAGAAGCAACGGTTTCAAATAGCTGCAGAAAGCTGCCGTGTTCACACCTGTGTGCTTCAAAGCTCCTTTTCAGAATCAATCAGACTATCAGAGCACTAACCCAGCCGTAATATAAATGATCTTATTGTCAACCCGTGAAGCTTTCCTGAACTGTTCCCAAGTTGCCATAGGCAGGGGGATGGGAATCGCGCCTCACAGCTGCATCAAGGAATTCACACCTCAGTCAAAACAAGACATAGCCTAGCTGGCCAAAATTAAGTCTGTCTCCACGGAGACCTGCAATGGCTGGAAGGAGTGACTTCTATGACCCGCAAAATTGCTTCATTGGGGAATGTGATTGGTGACACACTCTGGGGGGGAGGGGGAAACAGGGTCAAAGGCAAGATGTGAACTGGGTGAAACCAACATGGCGCTCCTAATAAACAACTGGATTTTTCTTGCTAAATGGCTTCAGACTCTTAATTTCATTTGGGCATCGGTCGGAACCCTGACACTTATATTATAACATTTTATTAGAGGTTTTTGGAGGTAAAAACAATCCTGCTGTTTCCTCCCACTTCTTTTCCCTGAAGGATTAAAAGAGTCCCACTCAGGAGAAAAGGGAGACGGTCCCTTTAAAACAGATGTGGCTATTTCAAGAAGGAAAGGCTGGCAGGTTTACTAAAGTTCCAGAACTTTCAACAATAACAACAACAACAACAAGTGAAAGAGCTAAAAAAGATAGAGGAAGCTGGGAAGAGCAAATTTGGAAAAATACGGCTGAAAGGAGAGACAGAGCTAAGCCCAAAGACCTTGTGGGAGAGATGAATCACCAGTGTCTGTGTGTTTGTGTGTGTGTATTTGTACTATGCAGGGCTGCTGAAGAATTCCTCCTCAGCAAAAGAGGGGAAGAGGTCAAGAGTCCAGAGAAGTTGCGTGGCAGCAAAACTAGGAGGGGAGACCAAGTAGATAGGGTCAAATAAGGACATGAAGATTAAGTTGTCAGCAGGTTGCAGAGTAGCAAAAAGCCTAGCAGTGATAAGTTGTGTCTCAAGAGAGGGCGCTAAAGCACAAGAAGAAGAAAAAAAGAGGAAGTAGTTTATCTCCCTACTGTTGGTATGCAATGACGAAGACCCTTAGAAGCATTGGAGGGTTTCAAATTTTTTTACCACCGGTTCTGCGCACTTCACACACGAACGCGCCAAACACACACTTCACATGACCTAAAATGGACACCTAATATCAAAAATGTCATCAAAAAAGCACAACAAAGAATGTTCTTTCTGTGCCAACTCAGAAAGCTCAAACTGCCCAAGGAGCAGCTGATCCAGTTCTACAGAGGAATTATTGAGTCTATCATCTGCACCTCTATAACTGTCTGGTTTGGTTCTGCAACCCAACAGGACAGACACAGACTTCAAAGGATAGTTAGGACTGCAGAAAAAACAATTTACCCACCTGCCTTCAATCGAGGACCTGTATGCTGCACGAGTCAAAAAGAGGGCTGTGAAAATATTTACAGACCCCTCACATCCCGGACATAAACTGTTTCAACTCCTTCCCTCAAAACGACGCTATAGAGCACTGCACACCAGAACAATTAGACACAAGAACAGTTTTTTTCCCGAAAGCCATCACCGTGCTAAACAAATAATTCCCTCAACACTGTCCAACTATTACAAAGTCTGCACTACTATTACTGTTAATCTTCTCATCACTCACCCATCCCCTCCCACTTGTGACTGTAGGACTGTAACTTTGTCACTTGTATCCTAAAGATTTATATTGACTGTTTCCTAGTATGATTTGGTTGCTTATTTTACTCTATGACTATCACTAAGTGTTGTACCTCATGATTCTTGACTCTTGACGAATGTATCTTTTCTTTTATGTATACTGAGAGCATTGGCATCATGACAAATTCCTTGTGTGTCCAATCACACTTGGCCAATAAAGAATTCTATTCTATTCTATTCTATTCTATTCTATTCTATTCTATTCTATTCTATTCTATTCTATTCTATTCTATTCTATTCTATTCTATTCCATTCCATTCCATTCCATTCCATTCCATTCTATTCTACTCTATTCCTGCAATCCTGCACTCTCCCTGCCTCTAACAGCTGACGCGTGGCAATCCACTGTACTGTGCGAAGCAGCTGAGCTTCAAAAGCCGGAAATAAAGGTCAGTATAGAGCCAGGGCAGGTGGCAGGGCCCAGCAGCTGATCGTCAGAGTGAACCGAATGATCCTTCACTCACAAATGATCCTTGGAACTACCAATTCGGCCAAACTGGGCCAAACTGTTAGAATACCACCACTGCTTAGAAGAGCCCTAGGAAATATCCAGAAGGCTGAATTGATTGTACCCTTTCTTGGGTCATGCAAAGACGACATCCCATAGCAGAAGCCCGCTGCACCAGCAGAGATCTCTGTGAAAGAAAAAGCAGGAGAAAGGCAGAACAGGAAGAAGAACAAGGCCGAAAGCATTAGAAAGAGGCTGGTTTGTACTTAAGAGATCTAGGAATTGTGGCTCTTCCACCACGCCAACCAGTGCAAGAAAGCTTAGTTTGTTGTGGGTTGTTGACTGCCAGTGGAGATGGCTGTCATGCCCCTGGTGGAGACTGACTCTGAGGAAGAGGAGGAACAGCCAACAGGGAGTGGGAGTGTGGTTCCAGAGGTGGTGGAGGAGGCTGGGGAAGGGCAGAGGCCAGCTGAGCAATCAGAGGAGGATCCAGGCCCATCCCCTATCCAGTCAAAGTTTATTGTTTCCTTTGAAAGAGGTTTATCTTTGTTGGCATTCTTCCCATGGACTCTCCCCGTATCTTCCTGGAATGTATGATTAATTATCTTGGCTTCCTTCAGAACTCTCATCAATGTGGTTTGTTTTGGTTTCCTTTTGTCTCATTATTTACTTTTGTGACTTTAAACTGTGCCTAATAAAACAGTGAAGTTAAGTTGAAGGCTTTACGGGACTTTAATGTATGTTTTGGGTTTGGGGTTATTTTGAGAGACTACGGGTCATCACAATGGCAGTCAAGTCAGAGGAATCAGAGGAGATGGAGGGGGTGTCTGGGCTGGTGGAAGGTTCTGAGGAGTAAGAGACCTCAGAGCCAGATGCAAAGTAGGGTCCATCTACTCACGCTCAGGTGGAGAGACAGCTGTTTTTGGGGGCCTGAACTGAGCGAGGGGGAGGAACAGCTGAGCCCTGTCCCAGATGTGCATATGTGCAGAGAAGTGTGGAGAGGAGAACAATGCAGGACTGAGGCCAACTATTCAGGAAAAGAAGGAGACGTTAACTCCCTGGCTGGGATATAAAGAGAAGGGGTGTTGGAGGCGTGGTTGTCACAGACATCCGTTAATGCTCCAGAAGAGTTCCCTCCGGCGGATTCCTTGCCAGGATTTCTTTGCCACTAACCAGGTTGGTCAGGACTCTTTGTGTTGGGATTAATTGGAGCTCCCTGCAGGGAACTCAGAGACTGCTACGGCTTGTGAATCACCTCAGGATGTCGACCTGGAGCTTGGTCAGTAAATGCTGTGTAATTTCTGCCTTTCTAAATAAAAAGGGGTTCCTGCTCACGAGTAGGCTGTTGAGTGGGGCTCGTGAAGGCTGGGTCAGAACACAATACAGGGGAGGCTAAAGAAGAAGTCAAGCCAGAATGGCCCGACGCATTGAGTGGTTAAGAGAAGCAAAGCTGGACCACAAGATCACCACAAAAGAGCCAGGTGAAGCAAGACCTTACAAGACCAGCCACTGGTGAGGATGTCAAGCAACACCAGAGTAGCTCCACTGTGATGATGCTCAAATCCAGCTGGGTCAGTCCACAATGAAGAGAGAGAAGAGAAGGGAGAAGTAGATAGCAGTGGGCAATGCTGGAACCAGGATAGAGTTAAAGCAAAGCTAAAGCTTGACTAGATGGCAAAGAATAAACATCAGACAGGTAAGATTTGGAAGATGTTAGAGTTAGAAGATATTTGGAAGATATTAAAACAAAAATCAGTCTAGAGGTAAATAAAGGAAATAGAACACTTCAAAATAGCCTATAGAAATACAGGTAGCCCTTGCTTATTGACCACAACTGGGGCTGGCAATTTTGTTGCTAAGCAACACACTTGTAAAGCAAGGGATCGCATGATTGTGACGGACTGATAACCTCACTTTTGCCTTGGCTTTTGAGAGAATCACCTGTGGTCATTTAGTGCAACATCCATAACTTGGCAATTTTACCCCCAGCTTCTCCGTTCATGCGGCTTGTCGGATGTCTACTGTGTAATGCAAAAATGGCGATCGCGTGATTTTGGGATGCGGGACCATCATAAACTCCCGCTGATTCCAAAGCATCCGAATCTCAACCATATGACCATGCGGACGTTGCACGAGTTGTCAATGTGAGAACCGCTCATAAAGTTGCTTTTTCAGTACCGTCACGACTTTGAATGGTCATTGAACTGGACAACCATTAAACGAGTAGTAGACATAGGCTAAAGACACTGATGATAAATTAGGGAGCAATAGATAGATGGTCTTTCCTTAATGAAAACTGACATATTTTATCAAATTGTTTCCCCTCAAGTAGAATTGGTGAGGTGGCCTAGAGGTGGAGCTCTCGCCTCACAATCAGGAGGCTGTAAGTTCGATCCTAGGTAGAGGCAGCTATTTCTCTCTCTGGGCACAATGAGAATATATGTGCTGAATATATAACTCCGCATTGGCAACAGGTAGGGCAGCCGGCCAGTAAACACTCAGCTCCATTCAGTTGCCTGACTCCACTCCGCGAGGGATTATGGGGTCATTAAAAGAAAATGATGAATTCCCCACAAGTAGAATTGATATGTGTGGACCCTACACGAAAGCAGAACCATCCTGACGCTCTTAATAATGCAATAGGATTATTTTCACCTCTTACCATTTCTTCCTTTTCAATAATGACCAGCGAGGCATTGTACAAAGAGCAAAAGTGTTGACTAGCAGACCAGGTTTCTTCTTTATCTGAGAAGTAGAAACATTTCATCTGGTACCCAATCCAGTCAGTCGGGCACGGGCGTCTCCCATGTTCGGAGGCTGCCAATAGCAGCTTACAGTCATCAGGGTTTAAAGTTGGCTTATTTGTCAGTGATACTAAGGGGGGGGGAAAAGAGATCAAGATCTAACAAACACTCCTCAGTTAACCAGTCACAAATCGGAACGGGGAATGCAGCTAGTCCTCAATATATGACCAGAATGAAGCCTGGAATTTCTGATGTAAGTCATGACCGTCATAAGCTGAGGCGTCACATGGTCAACCTGAGTTTACAACCTTTTTTTTTGTGCAACAGTTGTTTAGTGAACGTGATGGTCATAAAGCAAACATGGTTTCGTAAAGCAAAGCCATTTTCCTCAATGAGTTTTTTATTTTTTAACCAGAAACAAAGTGAGCATTAGTTTCCAACAAAAAAAACTTGTATATTATAGTCATGTGACTGCAGGGCACTGCAAACAGATCCAAATACAGGCCAACTGCCAAGTCCCCAAAATGCAATCACGAGACTTTGGGGGAGCAGCCATCATAACTTCAATGTTACTACTTAGCCCTTGGAAGGTCGGTCATAACTTCAATTCATTGCTAAGCAACTGGTCATAATTCAAAGACTACCTGTAATAAAGAAAAGGTATAGATCTGCACTTCTAGAGGAGAAATGTGCAGGCTTTCATTGGCTAAAGAGCAATGGTGGGGTTCGAAATTTGCAAAATAACAACAACAACGACAACCCTTCACTAGAAATGAAAGCATTATTTAGCTTGCAATATTAGAGTTTAGATGACTTACCAATGCAAAATACAAGAACAGCAGAAGCCACAGCAGCAGCAACAGCAACAGCAGTGACAATATGACCACGGTGGGCAATGAAAGCGTTTCCCATGTTTGAATATCTGTGGTTCTGTAAATTATCTAGAGCAGAGAAGAAAAACCAAATGTTAAACGGAGGATTCCAATGACAGATTAAGAGGAAGCTGTCGTACTTAAGTAAGAACATTCAGGGCACATTGGTGAGTGATGACTGACACCAGAAGGAGGAGTTTCCTTGTCCAATCTTTTCTTGGAAACAGCTGATAGTGTAACTACACCCAGGTGTTTTATTTAGCTTAGCCTCCCCAGTCAAAAGGGAGAAAAAGGTTGGCTAAATTATTGGGGGCAACATGCTAAACATTGTAAACTGCTCAGAGAGTGCTGCAAATTGTGGTTAGAAATTGTTAACTATGGTAATGACTGTGCAGGTCTAGTCAATAACAGCAATTATCCGTTGTTTCCAAACCGCAAAGATTATAAAGTTCCTCCAAAATATTTAAATATTTAATGCCTTCCTGTGCAGATGCTTTTTTAAAAAAATTCTAGCAACACCTGTCACTTTCAAGCCCCTGACTGAAGATGACTCTTTCTCTGCCCTGGGGTTATGCTTCCTCCATATAACATCCCTGATTTTCCAAAATCCGGTGGACATGTTTTTAAACATCTTTGCTAATCTGGCCAGTGGTAAATGCCACCAATAAAACACTTCATGTAGGTTTTCCTTATACGTAGTTGCCATTGTCAACTTACAACTTCCCAAAGTTTTTGCCATTTGTCCAATTCTATAGTGTATCCCAAAAAAATTGCCCATACCATCATACAGATACTGGGTACATATTATCACATGTGGTGGACATGTGCAAAATCAAAGAAATATTGGACAAAAATACATACATGGTTAGAAAAACGTTAAAGCAGCACATAGGTTATAAGCCAGAAATATTTTTGTTAGGCATAATACCGGAAAAGTATGATAAAGGGAATCTAGACTTAATATTACATGTTCTGTGACAGCAGCAAGGATTGTATTTGCACGGTGCTGGAAAATGTCTCAGTTGGAGCGCTACATGAAGATGTGTGAAGGCACTCCTAGCCCTAGCTGCTTGGCTAGACCAGAACAAGATCTACACACTTGGTAAAAAACACTGAAACAGAGACACTGTAGCTCAGGGATGTCAAACTTGATTTCATTGAGGGCCACATCAGGGTTGTGTTTGATCTTAGGGGGCCAGGGTGGGCATGGCCAGCTCGACTTCACTCGTGTTGGGCGCCTCTGGTGGCCCGAACGCTCTGCCAGTGAAAATGGGTTCCCGAGCTCTGTTTTTGGCTGCGATGGCCTCCTGCAACCCTCTGCCAGCGAAAAGCTCCGTTTTCTCTGGCAGAGGCACTGCAGGCCAGTCCTTTGTTGTTTCCAGGGTGGCCCTGCAGGCCAGATCTAAGCACCCCGCAAAACGGATCTGCCCCCCACCCCCGGGGCCTGACACCCCTGCTATAACTAAATGCACAGGATTTTTATTTATTTTATTTAGCATATGGCAATGTTACATTAGACAGGAGACTAATGCTAATGCAGAGTAGTAGTTTGGCTGCCTAAGACTGCGAGCCCTGTTTGGTACTTGCTCACATGCTTTCTACACTTCCCTTCCCATGCATAGAATGTGGTACCTAGGAAAGTACCTAGAAATTTACTGCATGAAGACTGTCACTAGAAAAATAAATCAATGTGATATTTAGAGGACCGTTTTGTGTGTTAAGTATAGCACACCAGGCCAGTCCTTTGCATCTGATCAGAAATAAAATGTGTACTGACCTTTTGGCTATGAGTTCAGGACCAATTCTATTTATAAAAAGTCCCCTTCACATATTGAATGGCATACTATTGTGTGGTGCCTAACTCTGGGGTGCCCAAACTCTCAAGCTCACTGATCTTTTCATGAACTTTCAGATTGTCCATCGACCTCCAATCGTTTATTGCATGAAAATAATGTAATAAATACCATTTAAATAATAGAACTATGGATCATCATCATCATCATCATCATGCTATTTAATTATAAAGATAACAGCATCAGAGTTAAAAGGCATTTTCATGTTTTGTATATTCTTCCTTCAGATCTTTCTACTAACATTTATTTACATGAGCTATTTTTGGCTTAGAGTGACAGTCACACCATGAGCTATCCTAGAATAGATTTGATTTGGAATCTCTCACCCAGAATTCGCCATCTGAACCAGAGGTGGTATTCAGCAGGTTCTGACCAGTTCTGGAGAACCGCTAGCGGAAATTTTGAGAAGTTCAGAGAACCGGCAAATACCACCTCTGACTGGCCCCGCCCCCATCTATTCTCTGCCTCCCGAGTCCCAGCTGATTGGCTGGGTCTTCTTTTGTTGCCCTGCATAGGAGAACGGAGCTGGAAAGCAGGTTAGTGGGGTGGGGAAAGAATGGGGATTTGGCAGTATCCTTCCCCTGCCATGCCCACTGTTGTGTCCGTCGCAAGGAAAGAGACTCGGAGCCAGTGACTTTAGTTCAGCTCATTTATTGATTCCCGAGATCGGCCCGGGTCCGAAAGAAAAGCGGCGGCTTTTATTCTTTGGCCGCGGCGGCCGCGGCCAATGGCACCACTTTGAATCTCCCGCGATTAGTTTTCACCAATCGCGGGAGATTCGCGGCGGGCCAATCAGTGCGGCTCGCTCGACCAATCAGCTCGCCGTGCGTCTTGGCCAATCACTGCGCGGTTCTACAAGAATGGTAATGACCGTACAGAACACCCACCAAGCCACACCCACAGAACCGGAAGTTATTTTTTTTGAATCCCACCCCTGATCTGAACCATTGCTCCATGCTATTTCTCATTAGTTTGTATATTCTGTGAGGCTACGATCTGGATTTTAAAATGTGATCTTACTTTTTAGTATATTGGGTGAACATTGAAGTATAATGTAAACAGAACACAAACACACACAACCCAAAGATAAACTAGTAACCACCAATAGATGGAATGGACGGAAACTAATCATGGAGAGAAGCAACCTAGAACGGAGGAGAAATTTCCTGACAGTGAGAACAATTAACCAGTGGAACAACTTGCCTCCAGAAGTTGTGGGTGCTCCAACACTGAAGGTTTCGAAGAAAAGATTGGACAACCAGTCTGAAACGGTATATAGAGTTTCCTGCTTAAGCAGGGGGTTGGAGTAAAAGACCCCCAACATCCCTTCCAACTCTTATTCTGTTATTCCTTATCATCCACACAACTTAGGGCCTCTCTTGCTGGTGGCTGACCACTCAACCCTCGGTAACATTGTGTCACCATTAGCCACCTCACCTTCAGAACTAGGTACTGGGGTGGAGCTCTGCAGGGACCCCAAAATATTAATTGACCCCACTTGATCTTTTGACCTATTGTCTCCCTGCAGCCATTTATTGACCTCCCTCTTTGATCCACAGCCATTTATTGACGTCTTGGATAGTCCTATTGACCATTGGAGGTCAATATTGACCATTTGGGAAGTCCTACCCTAAGTTAAAGCAACAGCACGACAGTTTCTCTACTGGAACTCTTTACCAGGAGCCAAGCTAATCTATCCTCTGCTGAGTGATGAGCCATTCCTAATGGCGGTTTCACACAGCCCAAACAACTTGGGGGTAGCGGGTTGGGAAGGCCCTGTTGGAGACCCAAGGTCAGCTGCCACATTATGCTTGCTTTTGCTTCACGGCTATGCAGGGAAAGACTGCCATGAACTGTGCAGAGGGGGAAAGAAGCGGGGAATGCTTCAGGAAATGAAAGTAAGTTCTATATCTCTTCCAGATGCCACCTCAAGGCCACCCAGGTGGAAGAAGGAGGGGGGGGCGCATATCAAGCTGCATTTGGACTGACATTAAGGAAACATCTTGCCTGAACCTGATTGGTTACATTGGTGTGGGCAATGAGACACAGTTAAGGGAAGAAAAAGTAGATCTTAGAACTTTTAGTGTGCAATTTTCAGTTCTGGCTTTGCAATGCTACAATATACTTAATCTCTAATAAAGCTATACTTTCCCAATCAAATGGAGCCAGGATGTTGTGGTTAGCTGGCAGCAGTGAGGAGGAGGTTCCCGAGGAGCCTGGGCTAAGTGCAAGTGAGCTCAGGATGATTCATAGAAGAAAACAGCTGGAGCAGCACAGGCGACTCAGGAGTAAGAATGCCAAGTAATGGCTCCTCCCTCCAGGGAATATAAGCCTGGTTTCAAAGGGTTTTTTGCTCTGTAGAAGGCAAAAACGTTCGAAGGACTCAGCATTGTGTGTAGAGACTCCGGCTTATCTGAAGAATTCTGTCAAGGTTTTTTTGGTTGGACTAATTGGCTACAAGCCATCTTTTATCTACAAAGAAGTTCATTGTAGATTAAAGCTATGAAGGTTTGAGATACTGAGTTTGTCTGTGTTTGCTGTGTGGGAACCCGGCTGGGTCAGAACACAAGAATCATTATTTTATCTAGAGGTTCAAGCTGTGGCCAGTCTGACACCTCGTCTTTTCAATAAAGCTATGAAGGCTGGAGAGCCACAGGGAGAGAGCAAGTCTGTTTGCACATCACATTTTCAGACTCTCTGAGTGGTTGGGATATTGAGCTGTGTGGTAATATAACCTATTGATCATTTTATCATTTTCTGTAAGGCCTTTGTATAACTAGCAGTAAGTCTAGGAGATGTGGGCATTCTTGGTGGGGGTAGGAGTATCTTTGCTCAGAGTGCCTCATTCTGTTTTGATTCTGCCAGTTTAGAAGGAACAGGAAAATGGGTGAAAGTTCAAGATACACAGTTGTGCTTTCTCATGGGACTTTCCAAACTTTCCCATGAGACTTTCTGTGGCTGTATGATCTCATCCTAACAAGGTAACATCTGGGACTTTCCAAGATTGTGTGTTCTCATGCTGGTGAAGTAATCTCCTGTTGAGGTCATTGTTTTCTGAATATGCAGACTGTATTTTGCTTGTGTTTTTTCTCAATAAATACTGCTACCTGAGTTCTCTCAGGGTTGGCATTTTTCTCAGAGACAGTTCCCTGTGTCTCATTTCAAATGTCAATCCACCATAAGCTGCCTACCACAAATGTTCTGATGGAGTGCAGGAAATTTCATTGGGGAGAGCAAATGGGAGGGGCTTCAAGACCTGATATGAGTAGGGGGTTCCTGTGTGGGATCAGAGCCTCCTTTTCTCTTGACAGAGCAAAATTACTGCCTAATCTCAACAGAATCAGCAACCCTCTTGTTCTATTTCACATTTTTAATCACACCATTCTCTTTGTCATTAGAACTTGACAGCTACACAGATAGTCCTCTCTTAATGACTGCCCTTGTTCAAAGTCACAACAGCAGTGAAAAAAGTAACCTTATGACTAGATGACCATTGCAGTATCTCTATTCACTTATGACCATTGCAGTATCTCTATTCAGTGGTGGGATTCAAAAATTTTTTACTACCAGTTCTGTGGGCGTGGCTTGGTGGGCATGGCAGGGGAAGGATACTGCAAAATCTCCATTCCCTCCCCACCCCAGTAACCTGCTTTCCAGCTCCGTTCTCCTGTGCAGGGCAACCAAAGAAGACCCCAGCCAATCAGCTGGGACTCAGGAGGCAGAGACTAGATGGGGGTGGGGCCAGTCAGAGGTGGTATTTGCCGGCTCTCCAAACTACTCAAAATTTCCACTACTGGTTCTCCAGAATGGGTCAGAACCTGCTGAATACCACCTCTGCTCTATGTTCATGTGGACAAGAATTGGGTGCTTCACAACTAATGTGTGTTTACAACCTTTACAGTGTCCCATGGTCACATGATTGCCATTGGTGTGCTTCACACAGCTGGCTTCCGACAAGCAAAGTCAACGAAGCTATCAGCAGTAAAATTGCAACGTGTGATCATGTGGTTTTGCACTTAATGATCATGCATTATTTGCTTAACAACTGCAGCAGAATTGATGTCATAAATCTGTTTGCAGACACCTGATGTCTCATTTTTGTCACTTAGCAATGAGATATCAACCCCAGTTATGGTCATTAAGCGAGGACTACCAGTAGAATAAAATAATAATATAACGTAGAACATTAAACAATATGTCTTCGTCTGTCATATCTGTATGATCAGTTACTTAGCTATTTCAAAATTTAAAACCCACCCTCATTCACAAGAGCAATCTAAGTTATTTACAATTCTGCACGACATGTGTTTAATGATCATGTGGTAGGAATCGTAAGCATGGTATTCAGTCATGCTGCTTGAGGCATCCATTAGTCATCACCTTAGCACTTGTCCCGTTTTGGGTTAATGTGAATGGTATGCTCTCAATTCAACTGATAGGTCATTCACTCATATACTCACTGGAAAATTGCCATACTCAAACCATTTTCAATTGAACACTGAGGCACAAGCAGTTCTTTAAAATACACAGAGACCTAGTGAATTTAAAATAAAAGCAAACTTTTATTGATTATAAAGAATATCTTTATAAACATGCACACACACACATGTACGCGTGCACACACACACACACACACACACACACACACACTTACTACCCAGGGTCCACAACTAGGCTGCCAGGCATTAGCCAGAGGGGCAGAAGCCTCCAAGTCTGGATCCAAAAATAACTCGAAGAGTGGGCAAAATTCAGGACATCTTTTATCCCTGAAAGTCCTTGGTGGTTGTTTTTTGTTTTTGTTTTTTTTGGAGTGGGGGGGCTTGCCGTGTGCTCAGGTCCAACTTTTGCCCTTTTGTTTCTTTAATGACTTGGTTCCTTTCCCTGAAGGAGCTTTTCCTGGCTTTTGTCTACCCTTTTTAACCTGCTTTCACCATTTTTAGGTATGGTGGTTTATGTGAGGCCTAGTCTCACGGAACAAGGCTGCCAGGAAGTACTGTTCTTTCTGCAATTAGGAAATTCCCCTATGAGAAAGAGGGTGGGGATGGGGCTAGTATTCCTCGAAAAAACACAGAAACAAACACAAAAAAGCCATAATTTTGATTGTTGTTGTGGTGAAGTAAGTGGAAAGGCAATAGCAAGTGTTTGCAAGGAAAAAAAATGAGAAAGGTCATGTAGGAGAGAAATTCATAGAAAAAATGTGTGTGGTTTACTGAAACTGGAGAGAGAGAGAGAGAGAGAGAGAGGAGAATTGTTTTTTTGAAGTGAGATTTTCTCTTTGCTGGTTCATTCTTGCAGACAAGGAATTTCTTGAAGCTAGAGCGAGCTGCAGTTTTTCTGTTCTGTTCCTTTTAACCATTTTTTCCCCTCCTTGCTTGGCTGAAACACTGAGTGACATTCAACATCTACTCTTGCAGTCTTGGCTTTCATTATTTTTTTCTGTTCTGTTACAATTTTGATTTTGATTTTTTTTTTCTGGAAATCTTTGAGGTTTAAAATGCTTAATTAAACCTATATAAAAGAAATGCCTCTGAAATATTTTGCTTACATTTGTAGATGTTTTTCACCTACTTAATGAGAATTTGCTTCCATCTGAATGGAATCTGAATCTGACCCTTTTTTATTTTTTACTAAAAGCAGAGAATTGATACTAAAGTTTGATCCGTATATATTTCAGAGCATTATATCAGAAAGAGAGACAAAATACTTAGGACATTTGATTAATGAAAGAAGTAGAAAAATAACACCTGAAGGAGTTGAGGAAATTTCTAGGATTGACTGGATATTGTAGGCTATGAAAAGATAATTAAGCTATTTTGAATAAAGTCTTGTATGCAAAACTGTTGGAAGAAGAGCCTAGTGTTTACATAGTTTTGAGGGCTTTAACCTAGAAGTGGGAAGGAAAAGACAGCCAGTGGCATTCTTGTCTAAAATGCTAGACCCTGTCTGTCAAGGATAAAGAGGAGATTTATAGGGAGGATCTGATCTTGAACATTATTGTGTTGGGGTAATTGTATTATACCCTAGGGTTAGACTTGATTTAATGGATGTTTCTTTGGGAGAAGTACAGGGGTGGGATTCTACCGGTTTGGGCCAGTTCGCGTGAACTGATGTTAATTTTACATCCAGTTCGGCAAACCGGTAATTCTGAAAAACAGCTGGCCCCGCTCACCCCTCCCCTCCCCTCCCTGGAGTTCCCATGAGGTCTGCCTGGCTCCCAGTGTAGGGTGGCCATTTTTGCTCCCAAGAGGCTCCAGGGAGGCTTGCTAGGCCGAAAATGCCACCCCCCTCACACCTTGCTTTTGCTCCTAAGAGGTTCCAGGGAGGCTTGCTAGGCCCCGTTTTGGGCCTAGGAGGCCTCTCTGCAGCCTCCTGGGAGCATCCAGCCATCCAGTATGCCTGAATTCAGTGTCTAGCCAAAAGAACATGTGGAGCTAATGCAGTATTGATTACTGCCTTGGGAATGTTCTAGGTAAACAAAACTATGCAGTCTCCTAAAACTGTTGGAGCCAATCTTCTTTCTTTATTCCATATCCTCCTCTTCAAAACTAGTAAGTTGCTCTGCTTTTCCATGCCAGGCTTCGTGTGGAAAGTTCAGAATGGATTTTGTAGAGAACAGCTTACCTTTAGGTCTCATTCATTTGCTCCATTTCAGAGCATAGATTACACAATTTCCAAAGCACAATTCAGACTATTCAGCAGTTTGCCTAGCTGCTGCTTCATTACTTCTATTGCTGTGACAACCTTTATGGAGTCCAATAGCCTTTTAAGATTGACAAGCCAAAAACACAGTAAATATTTATCACAAATATTTTCCCTTTCACTTTCAAGATCCAGATGGATCTTGACAGACTAGAACACTGGGCCATATCTAACAAAATGAAATTCAATATAGAGAAAAGTAATGTCCTACACTTAGGCAAGAAAAACCAAAAGTACACATATAGACTGGGTGAAACCAGGCTCAATAGCAGTAACTGTGAGAGGGATCTTGGAGTCTTAGTGGACAACCAGCTAAATATGAGCCAGCAGTGTGCAGCAGCCACCAAAAAAGCTAATGCAATCCTAAGTTGTATTAACAGAGGGATACAGTCAAGATCAAGGGAAGTACTAATACCACTCTGTAAAGCCTTAGTAAGACCACACCTAGAGTACTGCATCCAGTTTTGGTCACTACATTATAAAAAAGATGTTAAGACTCTAGAAAAAGTAGAGAGAAGAGCAACCAGGATGATTAGGGGACTGGAGGCTAAAACATACAACGAACGGTTGCAGGAACTGGGTTTGGCTAGTCTAGTAAAGAGAAGGACCAGGGGAGACATGATAGTGG
>NW_020718195.1:7454-23808 GCF_900518725.1 Notechis scutatus
CTACCTAAAGATTTTGGAACTTCTTAAACTGCAAGCAGACTCATAGCTAGAACAAGGAAATTTTTGTGCCCAGGTCTCTTCCGCAGTAATCCAAAGAATAATTGGAGTGTTTCATCTCACCATCTATCAAACCTCAAAAGGCTTTGCCAGCTACTAATTTTTATGGCTTCTTTAACAGGCTGTGCCAAAGCTTTCTTGACTTGCCACCAAGTCACACAGGAGTCCAAATAATAGTTACTGCTAAGACAGATTTCTCATGGTTTAAAAATGATATGCCATCCATCAAAACCAAGTTAATGGGGCAGCAATGCTTTTAAAAACCAGGCAAGCACTCGGAATTCATGCCTCTAGACACATCTCGTTCCTGATACGATTCTCAGATGGTCATTCCAGAAAGGTACAAATTCATCTGCTTTTTCATGTTCCTCCCGCTTTATCAGCTCTGCTTGAGTTTATTGCTGGCATAAAATACTCAAAAAAAAAACCAAGAATGTTCCCCTTCTCCCTGGGGTATACTTCTGTTCCAATCTCCACAGAGATAATATTACTAAGACAGAATGAGGTAGGAGGAGCAGGTGAAATGAGAAACTAAGTGACTCTTGGTTAAAAGCCAAGCTGTTTTCAGAACATTTATCGGTGTGGTCACCAAGAATCAAAAATGACTTGGTGGCACATAGTTTATCAAAAGAAAAAAGAAAAAAAAATCAGAATGTCCCAAAATTTAGCCAACAAATAGCATCATTGTGTTTTTATGGCATCAGATGTGGTACTTAAGGATTGTTAATAGCAATAGCCTTAGCACTTCGACTTTTATACCGATCCATAGTGCTTTTACATCCCTGTTTAAGCAGTTTACAGAGTCATCCTGTGGCCCCCAACAATCTTGGTTTTCATTTTACCAACCTTGGGAGGATGGGAGGCTGAGTCAACCTTGAGCCTGTCAGGATCGAACCCCTGGCAGTCAGCAGAATTATCCTGCAATACTGCATTCTAACCACTGAGCCACCACAACTCCGGTGGAACATTGTAGAAAGCAGGACAATGGTAGCACACTGGTTGGAATGCAGTATTGCAGGCTAATTCTGCTGACGGCTAGGGGTTCGATCCCGACCGGCTGAAGGTTGACTCAGCCTCCCATCCTTCCGAGGTTGGTAAAATGAAAACCAAGATTGTTGGGGGCCACAGGATGACTCTGTAAACTGCTTAGAGAAGCACTGTGAAGTGCTATATAAGTCTAAGTCAGTGGTGGGATTCAAATTTTTTTACTACCAGATCTGTGGGTGTGGCTTGGTGGGCGTGGCAGCGGAAGGATACTGTAAAATCTCCAGGTAGAGGTGGTATTTGCCAGTTCTCCAAACTACTCAAAATTTCTGGTACTGGTTCTCCAGAACTGGTCAGAACCTGCTGAATACCATCTCTGATCTAAGTGCTATTTCTACTCTACTCTACTCTACTCTACTCTACTCTACTCTACTCTACTCTACTCTTATTCTTATTCTTATTCTTATTCTTATTCTTATTCTTATTCTTATTCTTATTCTGTTCTGTTCTGTTCTGTTCTGTTCTATTCTATTCTATTCTATTCTATTCTATTCTATTCTATTCTATTCTATTCTATTCTATTCTATTCTTTCCTTATTCTACTCTACTCTACTCTACTCCACTCCACTCCACTCTACTCCACTCCAATCCAATCCACTCTACTACTGTACTCTTATTCTTATTCTATTCTTCTTCCATTCTGTTCCGTTCCATTCCATTCCATTCTATTCTATTTTAATTTTGCCCATTTCTTGCCACAGTTGTTAAGCGAATCACATAGTTGTTAAGCAAATCTGGCTTCCCCCGCTGATTTCACTTGTCGAAAATTGGCTGGGAAGTTTGCAAATGTGGCCAAACAACCCCGGGACCCAGTGAATGGTCATAAATACATGCTAGTTGCCAAGCATCCAAATTTTGATCACGTGACATGCTGCAACTGTGGTAAGAATGAGAAATGGTCATCTGTTACTTATTCCGTGCTGCTGCACCTTCAAACAGTCACTCAATGGACGGTTGCAAGTCTAAGGACTGCATGCAGAACATGCGCATATATGTGATTTGAAGATGCTTACCTGTTAGGAGAATCGGGATCAAAGCAGGTTTTGGTGACATCCGTTATATCTGGGTTGCAGCAATCCCCGCCGTCGAAGTTGTACTTCTCCGAGTTGCAATCCATGTCACACATGCCATTCTGCTTCTTCCTGTTGAAGGAAAGCTGGCGCACATGGCGGCAATCTCCTCCATCAAACCCGGTCAACGTATGATTGCACTCTGGATCGCAGTTCTCATCTCCAATCTTGCTGATTTCGCAGTTGGCCAGGATGAGGCGGTCGCGAAGGGAGGAATCGTTGATCTCCAGCACCTCTATTTCCCACGAGATGTTGTACGGGCTGAAGGCCTCGTTCAGTTGCCGGTGCTGGAACTCTATTTGTTGCTGGCTGATGGTTGGGTTGCGATGATGGTCATCGTAAATGTTCACCACGCGGTAACGGACCACCTTCCTGTGACGGAAGGTCGGGATCCGGTTGTAGCTGGCGATGACCTCCACATTGTCGCAAACTGTTTGGCCGCAAAGAGGGGGCTCCAGGCTGGTATCCAACAGGTAGCCAGAGTGGGAGGTCAACTCGGTCAGAGGAAGACGTGGGCTATCTTTCATGGGAAGCCAGTTGCTTTTCACATTCAGCAAAGTCTCCTGAAACACTAGTTGAGGTAGAGGAACATCTACTTCATGGGCCACCAAAGTCATGTCCATCAGTATCTCCTTCTGAGAACGGACCGTTCTCCAAAGACTGAAATGCTCTATGTATCCTCGGTAGTTTTGGTGTCGGGCATTGCCGCCCAGCATAAGGATCTTACATTTCAAGGTCAAAGGGCTGAAGATACTCCCCACCTGTTCTCTGCTAGCCGCCACCTGGGCACCGTTCACGTACAACTTCATCAAGCGTCCATCGTAAGTGATGGCAAGGTGAACCCACTGATTCGGAAGGTAGCTGTGGTGATCTGTGATGGTGGTAACCTTCCGGGCACGGTCGGTCTTCAGTGAGAAAAAATAGCGAGGATCTCGATTACCTTGGCCGCTGACGTTGTTGATTCCCAAAACCCATCCTCGGTCCAGGGTGGTGTAAGAACATTTGTCGTATAATCCTAAGTGTCCCCCAACACAAAAGAAAAAAAGAAAAGGAGAAAAGAATGAATAAGAGTGAGCATCACATCCAGAGGTCGTATTCAGCCGGTTCTGACTGGTTCTGGAGAACCGGTAGCGGAAATTTTGAGTAGTTCGGAGAACCGGCAAATGCCACCTCTGACTGGCTCCGCCCACATCTGTTCTCCGCCTCCCAAATCCCAGCTGATTGGCTGGGTCTTCTTTGGTTGCCCTCCACAGGAGAACGGAGCTGGAAAGCAGGTTCGTGGGGTGGGGAGGGAAGGAAAGGAATCGAAGTAACCTTCCCCCAGGAGTGAGGTGGAAATGGAGATTTTGCAGTATCCATCCCCTGCCACACCCACCAAGCCACACCACGCCCACAAGCCACGCCTACAGAACCACTAGTAAAAAAAATTGAATACCACCACTGATCACATCATGAACCAGAGGTTGTCAATCAGCCCTTGTTTTTCAGCATTTACTTGAGCCCATCCATCATTCCAACATCCAGCAGAACATTCTCCAATGTCAGCATCACAAGAACACTCATTCGTGCCCCTTGAAATGTACGCATAATGCCAATTAATTCCACCAAATCCTCATTAGCGAAGGGTTCATTAGCAAAAAAAATTTAGAACCTTCCTAAAAATGGCCGTTCCTAGAATTCTTCTGTACATATCCGCGCAAGAGAAGGGAGGAATATAAGCTACTTATTTGTGCACAAGAGGTAGAAGACGTTTTGTTTCACGTAATCAAATGCTATATGAACAAACTACAACAAGTTTTGAACATTTTTCCGGAAAGAATTCCTGGGAACTGACTTGAGAATCTCTCACAAGGATGCATTTGCTTACAACTAGTTATACTGTTTAGTCCTCATCCAGACGGGTTTCGAAAACCTAAGAAATCTACTCACTTAGTGCTCTCTATACGCCAAACAATCATCATTTCTACCCTACACATCAAAAATCCAACACATCCCTTATCATGGAACAAGTTGGAAGGAGGTAGTAGAATACCAAAGGTGTGGGACAGCAGGTTCTGACCAGTTCTGGAGAACTGGTAGCGGAAAATTTGAGTAGTTCAGATACCACCTCTGACTGGCCTCACCCCCATCTGTTCTCTGCCTCCTGAGTCCCAGCTGATCGGCTGGGTCTCCTTTGGTTGCCTTGCACAGGAGAACGGAGCTGCAAAGCAGGTTAGGGAGGTGGGGAGGGAATGGGGATTTTGCAGTAACTTTCCCCGAGGAGTTGGGAAGGAATGGAGATTTTACGCTATCCTTCCCTTGCCACGCCCACCAAGCCACACCACACCCACCAAGCCACACCACACAGAACCGGTAGTAAACAATTTGGAATCCCACCCCTGGTGTGGGAGGTAGGAGAATACCAAGAGGATGGGCCCCACTACACATAAACTTCTGCAATAGGAAGCAAACGTGGTCCACCACCTTGATTGTATGTGAAGGTAAGAAGGTGCCGCACTGAGTCATCAGGAAGGACATCTATTTTGACCTCATGCTATCTGAACTGGCACCGATGCCTCTACTCCCTCTGCATCCCACACCTCTACGGACAAACGGAGAAACAGCTCTTTGGGGTGGTCGAACTGGGGGTGGGGGGTGTTTATCAGGTTCTCAAGACAAGAGGTTGCTCTACCATCACCGCTCTGATTTCGCTTCCAAAGATTCAGAGGTGGCTCAACTTCCACAAGTTCTGCATGATCCCGTTCAGGGAAGACCTGCCTTCACGTCTTACAGCCTACTTTGCCGAAGCAAAGGAAATGGACAGCGGATGGGTCATATTTATAAATACACCCCCCTCCCTCTTTTGTATTTTTAGAGGCCTGTGGAAATTTTTTTTTAAAAGTGCCAGCTTTCTAATAATAGGGAGCTGGGTTTTTGTTTGTGGAAGAAACACTTAGCTGCGGTATTCCGTACTTACGGTTAACTTTGCCACAAACCCACTAAGTCTCATACACCGTTGAAATGAAGCCAAGATGCATCTCATTACAATAACGTCTCTAGGCTGTTTATACCAGCTTCCCTTTCCTTGTCTTATTTCTAAACTGGGTTGCAGCGTTTGCAAAATGCCATGCAACCACTGACTGGGTCATAATGATTATCAAATACCACCAGTGTTGTCTTCTTAAAGGACAACAGTCAAAACCTTGGCTCGCCTGAATGGCAATGGAATCCTTCTTTGGGGTCAAATCACAGATTGAAATGAAGGAAACAGTGAAGGAAAAACAATACATAAGACAGACAGAATAACAGAGTTGGAAGGGACCTTGCAGGTCATCTAGTCCAACCCCCACCCAAGCAGAAGACCCTTCACCATTTCTAACAAATGGAAGTCCAATCTCTTCTTGAAAGTCTCAAGTGATGGTGCTCCCACAACTTCTGAAGGCAACTTCTGTTCCACTGGTTGATTGTTTTCACTGTCAGGAAATTCCTCCTTATTTTTAAGTTGAATTTCTTCTTGTTCACTTTCCATCCATTATTCCTTGTCTGGCCTTCAGGTACTTTAGAAAATAGCTTGTGTGGCAGCCCCTCAAATATTGGAAGACTGCTATCCAGTCTCCCCTGGTCCTTTTCTTCACTAGACTAGCCATGCCCAGTTCCTGCAACCATTCTTCATATGTTTTAGCCTCCAGTCTCCTAATCATCCTGGTTGCTCTTCTCTGCACCTTTTCTAGAGTCTCAACATCTTTTCTGAATTCTTTATTGGCCAAGTGTGATTGGACACACAAGGAATTTGTCTTGGTGCAAATGCTCTCAGTGTACATAAAATAAAATACATTCATCAAGAGTCAAGAATCATCAGGTACTTCACTTAGTCATGGAATACAATAAACAATCAAATCATACTAGGAAACAGTCAATATAAATTGTAAGGATATAAGCAACAAAGTTACAGCCATACAGTCACAAGTGGGAGGGGATGGGTGATAAGGAGTGGTGGTGAGAAGATTAACAGTAATAGTTGTGTACAGTTTGTAAACAGTTGGACAGTGTTGAGGGAATTATTTGTTTAGCAGAGTGACGGCGTTCGGGAAAAAACTGTCCTTGTATCTAGTTGTTCTAGTGTGCAGTGCCCTATAGCGTTGTTTTGAGGGTAGGGGTTGAAACAGTTTGTGTCCAGGATGTGAGGGGCCTGCAAATATTTTTATAGGTTTTTTTTATAGAAGCCACAACAACTAATGAACTCAAGCCAATGAACAGCTGAGAGGTGGCGCCCAAGTGAGAAGGGCTGGTGTGCATGATCTGGTGGGCTTCTCTATGAGATGTTGACTTGTACAAATGAGGGGGAAAGGGTGACGGAAACATGAGTGGCAGCTACGAAGACGGAGAGGGACAGGACCCTGTTTCTATCAAACCTTCCAGAAAGAGAGGTCTGGGTGGAGATAGGCCACCGGTCCTGTTCTTCAGAGAAAAAAAACAAGGAGAGCTAATTTCCCTCCCCTGAGTAACTTCTGGAAGTTGTCATGGCTTTCATGGCTGGGATAATCCAACCCAAGGTGACAGGTCTTAGTTATGAAAGGGGAATTTCGGTCAACAATCAAAGCTGCAGTCAAGAGGCCCATGAATGGGGAGGGAAAAAAGTTGGAGCTCCGATCTCTCTCCTTTTGCATGCTTTAATCACTTAGTATCAAATTTGCCGCAGAATGCTTGAAAGAACGAACCTATCCGGAGCTTTCTTCTGGGCAGCGGAAAATAATCAAAACAGACAGATTTGGGTTAACTATTTCCATGGTGCATGCGACTGAATGAAGTTGGGGAAGACTGACCCAACGTATTACCAAAAGTCAACGGAGATTTCTTGGTCTGGTGGCGGCGGTTGGGCAGAGTTAGAAAGAACCCCAAAGAGCAGGGGAAACTTTGCACTGCTGGGCTGCCAAGAAAATTGCAGGAATGTGGGAAAGTTGCTTGGAAAAAAAATCACCTGCATTATTTTATTCATCAATCACTATCTAACCGAAGTTGCCTTCAGAAGTTGTGGGAACTTCATCCCTGGAGGCTTTCAAGAAGAGATTGGATTGCCATTTGTCAGAAATGGTGTAGGGTCTCCTGCTTGGGCAGAGGGTTGGACTAGATGACCTACAAGGTCCCTTCTGACTCTTATCTGAATCCTAACCCCAAAAAACCCCAACCAAAACAAAACCCCAAACTCTCCTATCTCTTTATTCCGAGTGAACCTGAAAACATTCAGAAGTTGTAACCATCAAGGGAAAGCTATTCAGCTTATTATTATTTTTTGCCCTTCTTGTTGGAAACGGAGAACCTTTATAGGTAGAAGGGAATCCATGTTTGACCACAGCTTTGAAGAATCCTGCCTTAATATTTTCAAAGTAGTTTTTATAAAGCTTATTAAGTACCGATAAAGGAGAATATTTGTAGCTCAGGGTTGAAATCAGGGGTTTCTTGGTGCTCTCTGGTTGTTTTCTTGGAGAAGTTTCATGACCCAAACTAGGTAACATCATCAGTGCTAAAAGGGAGTTGGGTTTGAAGGAGGAGGAGGAGGACCAGTAAAGAGAAGGACCAGGGGAGACATGATAGCAGTCTTCCAATATTTGAGGGGCTGCCACAGAGAGGAGGAGAGGGGTCAAGCTATTTTCTAAAACACCTGTAGGCCAGATAAGGAATAATGGATGGAAACTGAACAAGGAGAGATTTGATCTGGAAACAAGGAGAAACTTTCTGACAGTGAGAACTATCAACCAATGGAACAGAAGGTGCCCTTGGAAGTTGTGGGAGCTTCATCACTTGAGACTTTCAAGAAGAGATTGGACTGCCATTTGTCAGAAATGGTGTAGGGTCTCCTGGTTGGAGGGGTTGGACTAGATGACCTACAAGATCCCTTCCAACTCTGATTATTTGTATCTGTATCTGAGGAAAAGGAGGAGGAGGAAGAAAAGGAGGAGGAGGAGGAGGAGGAGGAGGAGGAGAAAGCACAAGATACATTTTAGCCCAACCGTATTTTTTAAAAAAAGGCAGAAAAAAATGGCAGAGAAAAGAGTGGAAGAACTTCAGTTAATAGGGGACATTTATATCTGGAAGATCTATATAAATTGAATTAAAAAATAAACCAATCTTGCAGGGGAAAAAGTCAACAAGGAAAAGGTGATATTTGGCAGAATGGCCAATTCATTCAAGAAACTGGAAAAATGCAATTTTGAAAGGGCCACGTCTGAAAACTCACATGAGAAGAAAATCAGGAAGAGAGAGAAGGAGGGAGGGAGGGGGAAAGATAGGAGGGAGGAAAGAAGGAAGGAAGGAAGGAAGGAAGGGAGGGAGGGAGGGAGGGAGGCAGGGAGGCGGAAAGATAGGAAGATAGGAAGGAGGGAGGAAAAAAGGAAGGAAGGGGGAAAAAGAAAGAAAGAAAGAAAGAAAGAAAGAAAGAAAGAAAGAAAGAAAAGGGCATACATTCACAACTGGGTTGGGGTAGAAGCATTTTTTAAAAGAAAGATCTTGCACAAAGTTAGAAAATTCATTTTCCACACCGGGGGGTGGGGGCAGTCAGAAAGAGACCAAATTCCCCCCAGAGAGAGGCTTCTGTGGGTAGGGGGCCACTGGTGTCTATCAAAGAGATTCCTATAATCAGAAGACTGCCTGAAATCCTGCAGGACCCCTGCTTTTCATATATACGAGGGGCTCCCAAAAAAAATCCCCTGAACTTGCTTCTTTCCCTTTTCAACTTTGAAGAAGGAGGAGGGGGCTGTTTATGAAACTTTTACTTGAAACTTCCGAGAAGAGATTGGACTCCCATCTTGTCAGAAATGGTGTAGGGTCTCTTGCTTGGGCAGGGGGGCTTGGACTAGATGACCTACAAGGTCCCTTCCGACTCTGATGATCTGTTCTGAGCCAGGCGATGGGACCCCCTCTCCATCCTGCAGTTGAACGCCGCAAGCCCATTTCAATCCCCGTTTTCATTTGACGAAGCCAGCGGGGCTTCCTGGCGTTGGGAAGAAAAAACTTCGCCGTGAAGCCATTCCTGAGCCAGGAACACCAGGGAAAACATGTCCACAACATGATTTTATTTTTATTTTTTTAACAAGGCTGGTGGGAATACAAGAAGTTGAAGGCTAGACCAAAGGCAAGCCAGCGAGATCGTGCAACACACAAGAATCGTGGCAAAGGTCTCGCCCCCTGCCCCGCTGACAAAGGGGTCTCCCCAGCACTGCAGGTTGGCTCAGTTTCCCCCAGCAACAGTTGTAAATCTCACACTGTTTTCTTTCTGCTCCTTTTTTTTCCACCCCACTGCTTGAAACACAGCTGCCTTTGGCCCGTCCTTCCTTCAAACTCCAAGATAATGGAAAGCAGAGCTTGGGGCTCAGGATACCTTATAGGATGCTGCATAAAAAAACGGTTAGATACAGATAATCAGAGTTGGAAGGGACCTTGTAGGTCATCTAGTCCAACCCGCCGCCCAAGCGGGAGACCCTACGCCATTTCTGACAAATGGCAGTCCAATCTCTTCTTGAAGGTCTCAAGTGATGGAGCTCCCACAACTTGGTGACCCTGATCTAGAGGAGGAGCCACAGTAGAGAGAAAAATGGGGAAGGGAAGGCCAAGATGCTCTCATCTCAGTGTTCCCCTCCAAATAAATACAAGAACAATCCACTCCATCTATGACCATTTCTGCTGTATTTTATCCTTCCTATGTTTCAAAAGCATTCAGACCAGAATGGCACTGAAACAATAACTTTGTTTAATTATAGTTGCAGTTTAGGCCTGTACTAAAAATAAGTTTATGGCTCTCAGCAACGGAATGTGGAGGCCTATCGGCTGCATTTATTATGAATGAATGGCATATTGATTGGGTTATGCAATTCGGTTCCTTTTTACAACTAATGAATATCAGTTTTTCAAGATGATTAAGGGCCTGGAGGTTAAGACATACAAAGAACGGTTGCAGGAAGTGGGTATGAGGACCAGGGGAGACATGAGAGCAGTCTTCCAATATTTGAGGGGCTGCCCCAGAGAGGAGGAGGGGGTCAAGCTATTCTCCAAGGCAGGGGTCGCCAACCTTTTGGACCTCAGGGACCACCAAACTCATAATTTTAGATCCCAGGGACTACTAACAGGTTCTGTGGGCGTGGCCTAATTTGTGTGTGTGGCTTGGTGGTCATGTGACTGGCTGGGCATGGCGTGTATGTAAATATTATAAATATTTATATAAATATTGATTTTTTAAAATTAAAAAAGAGCAACTTTTACCCAAAATCAGGCAAAGCAGACGGGCAGATTGAGTTGCTCACAGAATCACAGATTCATTCAGAGATCTATCTATCTGCCATCAGCTAGCTCAGTCTGTCACATAAAATTTGCTTGCAAGCAAACTCATAAAATTTTCTAGCAAGCAAACTCACAAAATTAACTCACAACACACCATATTGAGTTTTTTATTTAAAAAAAGAACAACTTTTACCCCAATTCAGGCAAAGCAGGCAGATTGAGTTGCTCACAGAATCATTCAGTGATCTATCTATTTGCCATGGGCTAGCTAAGTCTCCCAAATTTGCTTGCCGTGAGTCTGCACTGAATTTGCTTGCAAGCAAACCTTCAGTCCTAAGGGAGGTTCGGCTGTGCTGAGCCGAAGATCTAAAGACTAGCTAGAAAGCAAGAAATCCAACGATTTCCTGCTTTCTAGCTAATCTAAATCTCCCGGCACAGCAGAACAGCTGATGGTCGGAAAAAGGAAAAATAGCAATTTTAGCAGGCAAGTTTGCTGGGTAAGGAGTAAGTGGGCGGGGAGGGTTCCCGCGGGCCATGTGGATAGTGCAGCCTTGTGTTTCTGCGCAGCCTGGATTAATTGCTTTGGGGGGATGCTCTGGGGGTGAGATTTCTCTGCGGCCCACCAAAATTTTCTCACGGCCCACCTGTGGGCCACAACCCATGGGTGGTGACCGCTGCTCCAAGGCACCCAAAGGCCAGACAAGGAATAATGGATGGAAACTGACCAAGGAAATATTCAACCTGGAAATAAGGAGAAACTTTCTGACAGTGAGAGCAATCAAACGATGGAACTGAAGTTCCCTTTGAAAGTTGTGGGAGCTTCATCCCTGGAAGCTTTCAAGAAGAGACTGGACTGCCAGAAATGCCTGCTTGGGTGGCGGAGTTGGACTAGGTGACCTACAAGGTCCCTCCCAGATCTATTCTTATTGATAGATTCAACCTAGAAATAAGGAGGAACTTTCTAACAGTGAGAACAATCCACCCATGGGAACAGAAGTTGCCTTCAGAAGTTGTGGGAGCTTCATCCATGGAGGCTTTCAAGAAGAGACTGGACTGCCACCTGTCAGAAATGGGGTAGGGTCTCCTGCTTGGGCAGGGGGTTGGACTAAATGACCTACAAGGTCCCTTCCAACTCTGTTATTCTGTTATATGCCTGTGACAGGTGGTATATAAAATTTGGAAGAAAGCCTCAGCCACGAGCAGACGTCGCGTTCCTGATAATATCCCAGGCTTCAGAATGGACTGAATCTGATCCTGTTTTCATGGCTTTAGAAGGCTTTAGAGCTGAAATGTATGATCCCACCATGTGTGTGTGTGTGTGTGTGTGTGTGTGTGTAGGGGGTGGTGGTGAAGGGCAGCCTCAGGTTCCCAAAACCCTGATCTCAGAATGCCTTGCCTCCTCTCTGCAAACAGCTCGGTCTCAAGGCAACAAAGGAAGGTTGGGAGAGAAAAAAATCAAAGTTATCAGATGCCTTCTCTTTGCTTTGTCAAGCTACTGGCAAACAGAGGACAACTTTTGCCGGGCAGGATATGGTGGGGGAGAGCGGAAAAAGAAACGGCATCAAGGACAGAAAGATAGAAAGAGAAGGGACCGAGAAGAGGACGATAAGGTAAGAAAAACAGCAAACAGGGAAAGCCAAGTCAACGATTCAGGTGTTTGCATCAGAAAACAGGATAAGAGCTCCAACCTCCACTGGCGAAAGGGGGAAACGCTTATCAGTTTTAGATTAAACATTGCAACCTCTCTCCTTCTCTCTCTCTCTTTCCCCAAAGTTTCTTTGGTCTCAGAAACAAACAAACAAACAAAACAAAACCCACAATTCAGCTTCTGTTATCGCGCTGTTCCAAAATTCACAAGGAAGGGCTTTGAGCCTTTGCTCTCACAGCAAGGTCACAAGCGTTTGGCCATTCTAGCCTGTGTTGCTCTCTGCGCACTCGCCAGACCGGCCCATCGTTCTTTCCACGGGACAAACAAACAGCCCGACAATGCAGGAAGCTCCCCACCACCAGCACCTCTTTTGTCATTTGGGGATTGCATGCCAAGGGAAGGCAGGGAGGGGCAGAAACAAAGATCCTGATGAGCACTATCTGCTATTTGCTTTTTCTTGTTCCAGATCTCCATCATCTTTCAGTATCCTCACAGGGAGATGCTTGCAGGAACGAAAGAAGAAGATGTTTGCTAACATTTCCTCTTGCTTTGGAAACACGAGCGTATCTGTTATCAGTCTGCCTAAAGGGAGGCAGCTCAGGATGCTGCGTGTTGACAGTCCCAAACTCAGCAGCCTTCAAAAAGTCTTTCCTTCTATGCAGGAACAATAGTTGCATTGAGGTTTTAGAGGCTGGTTCGAGGAGCCTGCCCTGAACTCCTCCTTACCTTTCGTCTTGACCTCTGACACAACTTTGTTCTCCTAAAACCTTCAGAAATCACAAGATGCTTCCTTCTTGAAGTGGCTCCCTAAGAGCCTTCAAGATGAGTTGGGAAGGAGCCTATGTGCGGTGCACACTTAGCAGGGCGCTAAGGAATCCCAGTCCCTTTTCTTTGGGTGAGCATGAATGGTTTGGTGAAACAATTGCGTGTTGGTTCGCTTGCTTGGTGGGAAGCAATTGAATTTGTTTTGTCTTGAGGTGGTTGGGGGGGGGGTTGGTAGCCCCTAAGAGGAGAAAAGAGACAAGGAGAACAAGAGGGGACACGGTGGCTCAGTGGCTAAGGAGCTGAGCTTGTCGATCAGAAAGGTCGGCAGTTCCGCGGGGTTCGAATCCCTAGCGCCACGTCACGGAGTGAGCTCCCGTTACGGGTCCCAGCTTCTGCCAACCTAGCAGTTCGAAAGCATGTAAGAAAAATGCAAGTAGAAAAATAGGGACCCCTTTGGTGGGAAAGGAACGGCGTTCCTTGTGCCTTTGAAGGCGTTTAGTCATGCCGGCCACATGACCACGGAGACATCTTTGGACACCGCTGGCTCTTCAGCTTTGTAACAGAGCCAGGAACGACTAGCATGTAGGGGAACCTTTACCTTTAAAAGGAGGAAGGCTGAATTGGAAACTAATCAAGGAGAGAAACCACCTAGAAATAAGGAGAAATTTCCTGACTGTGAGAACAATCAATGAGTGGAACGGCCTGCCTCCAGAAGCATCATTGGAAGTCTTCAAGGAAAGATTAGATAACTATTTACCCAAAGGTCAGAAGTTGCCTTTAGAACTAAAAGAGGGCTACATTTAAAGATGAACATCCTAAGCATAGCCCAAAGATTGAAAAGCCTTCTTCATCTGCTTAACGTTCCCAAAACACCCAAAACATGCCTGAGAAGAACCTGCGGATGGACTTTCTAGAGAGCAGCCAGAAACATATCTCAGCAGCCAGCAAGTAGCATCTCCTTAGCTCAGAGGTCTTCAAACTTGACCGCTTTAAGACTTGTGGACTTCAACTCCCAGAATTTGTCCTCCGGGTCATGTTAGCTCAGGAATTCTGGGAGTTGAAGTCCACAAGTCTTAAACTTACCAGGTTTGAAGACCCTTGCGCTTAGCTAGAAAAGAGCTAGCGGCAAATCTGACTAGTGAATTAATCCATTCACTTGGCTTTCAAGATTCCTAAATTCAGCAAAGCGAGCCTTCTTGCACACCATGGGTTAAGACAAGGAGGAGGAGGAGGAGGCAGCATTTAGCCCTAACCAAGATCAACATGGATCAAGTTTAGCATGTGGTGTGAACCCCACCACTGGTTCTTGAGCCGTGATGGCACAGTGGTTAGAATGCAGTATTGCAGGCTAATTCACTGCTCACTGCCTACAGTACGATTCTGACTGGCTCAAGGCTGACTCATCCTTCTGAGGTTGGCAAAACGAGTATCCCAGATTGTTGCGGGCAGGAGGCTGACTCTGTAAATCACTTAGAGAGGGCTGTAAAGCACTGTGAAGCGGTATATAAGTCTAAGTGCTATTGCTATTGCAGGCTAACTCTGCCTCACTGCCAGCAGTTCAATCGTGACTGGCTCAAGGTTGACTCAGCCTTCTGTCCTTCCGAGGTGGGTACAATGAGGACCCAGATTGTTGGAGGCAACAGGCTGACACTGTAAACTGCTTAGAGAGGGATGTAAAAGCACTATGAAGCAGTATTGCAGGCTATTGCAGACTAATTCTGCCTCACTGCCAGCAGTTCGATCATGACTGGCTCAGGGTTGACTCAACCTTTTGTCCTTCCGAGGTGGGTAAAATGAGGACCCAGATTGTTGGGGGGCAATAGGCTGATTTTGTAAGACGCCTTAGAGAGGGCTGTGAAGTGCTCTTGTTATTTAGCTCATGTAATTCCAAATGTTGTAGGGACCCAGGCACTGAACCTGAAACTTGGGGGGAGGTGTGGGGGGGAGCAAAGTTTGATCTCAGGCGCTGAGACAATTTGCCTAATTCATCCAGGATTCCCGCCGTCTCCATCCCCTTCGCCCGCTGCTCGGCTTTGCTACTAGAGACAGCAGCTGATATTCCCCAAAGTCACGCAGGAGTTGCAAAATAGCTGCGCTTGGGAGAGGAGACCGTGTGAAAATTGGCAGCCCCTCGCACCAAAGGCCACCTACCCTCAGAGACGAGGATGACCCAGAGCAACAAAGAGGCCCTCGTTTAATAGCATTGTAAAATTAACTGTTTGGAAAAGCAGGCGTACACCCACCCACGCACCACGAGCTGCAGCTGACGGTGATGTCAGGGCATTTCCATCTCGGAGGAGTGGACAGCAAGCTCGTAAAAGTTTCGAAAAGAGGGAGTTTTTTTCTTTTCTTTTCTTTTCTTTTTTTCTTTTCTTTTCTTTTCTTTTCTTTGATCCGCTGTCACCTGGAACCAAGTTAAACCTTTCCCCCATTGCCTGTTTTGTTTCATTTGGCTTTCCTTTTTTTTTTTTTGGTAAAAAATTTATTTGGGTTTCCACAAAACATAATACAAATAAAATATCTTTTTGAGAACAGCATGATTCCAGGTTATCACTTCTCCATACAGACATAAACTCAATTACATATTCGTCTTTATATTCTGTATTCCATATCTTATAACTATTTTATCATTTTCTCAATAATTTTTTTCCCTTCCCTTACTTTCTTCAACCTTATTTTTAATTACCTCATTCCTTTCTACGTTCCATTACATATCTTTTTCTAAGTTTCGGTATCTTTCCAATCGTTATATTTATACTTTTGTCTGTCCTGTTTACAATTTCATATTTTCTTTTCTCATCATCATCCCAGAAGGGAAAGAAAAACAATTCCCTCCCCTTCCAGGCATTAAAAAGCAAGGTTTCCCCTGTAATTACTACATTTGGCTTTCCTTGAAAGAGGCTTCCAAGAATGGCCCCAACCTTTGAGACTGGATCCCAGGAGCTTTGGAAGGAGGAGATCTTTGCGGAAACGATGACCCATAATTTGCTCCGTAAGCCGGAGGAAGAAAGGTATGGGGAGTTTCCTCTAACTAGAGCAAACTTGAACCTTGCATTTCTTCAAAAACTTACGGTTGGGAGGGACCTTAGAGATCTTATAGTCCAACCCTCAGCCAAAAGCCGGAGACCCCTATATCAATTCAGACAAAAGGTTCTCCAATCTTGCATTTCTTCAAAACATAAGGTTGGGAGGGACTTTAGAGATCTTGTCCTCCAACCCTTGGCCTAAAGCAGAAGTCCCTATACCAAATCAGACAAATAGTTCTCCAACTTTTTTCTTGAAGGCCTCCAGTGATGGAGGCGCCTACAAATTCTGGGAGGTAAGCTGTTTGATTGATTCATTTTTCCCACTGTCAGGAAAGTTCTGCTTACTTCTTTCGAGGTTGGATCTCTCTCTGACGAGCTTCGACCCACCGCTTCTTCTCCCGACCTGAAGTGCTTTGGAGAAGAAGTCAACCTCCAAGGAATAATGGGAATGGGTGGAAACTGAACGAGGAAAGAGATTCAAACTGGAAACGAGG
>NW_020718196.1:7470-23806 GCF_900518725.1 Notechis scutatus
CTACCTAAAGATTTTGGAACTTCTTAAACTGCAAGCAGACTCATAGCTAGAACAAGGAAATTTTTGTGCCCAGGTCTCTTCCGCAGTAATCCAAAGAATAATTGGAGTGTTTCATCTCACCATCTATCAAACCTCAAAAGGCTTTGCCAGCTACTAATTTTTATGGCTTCTTTAACAGGCTGTGCCAAAGCTTTCTTGACTTGCCACCAAGTCACACAGGAGTCCAAATAATAGTTACTGCTAAGACAGATTTCTCATGGTTTAAAAATGATATGCCATCCATCAAAACCAAGTTAATGGGGCAGCAATGCTTTTAAAAACCAGGCAAGCACTCGGAATTCATGTCTCTAGACACATCTCGTTCCTGATACGATTCTCAGATGGTCATTCCAGAAAGGTACAAATTCATCTGCTTTTTCATGTTCCTCCCGCTTTATCAGCTCTGCTTGAGTTTATTGCTGGCATAAAATACTCACAAAAAGAACCAAGAATGTTCCCCTTCTCCCTGGGGTATACTTCTGTTCCAATCTCCACAGAGATAATATTACTAAGACAGAATGAGGTAGGAGGAGCAGGTGAAATGAGAAACTAAGTGACTCTTGGTTAAAAGCCAAGCTGTTTTCAGAACATTTATCGGTGTGGTCACCAAGAATCAAAAATGACTTGGTGGCACATAGTTTATCAAAAGAAAAAAGAAAAAAAAATCAGAATGTCCCAAAATTTAGCCAACAAATAGCATCATTGTGTTTTTATGGCATCAGATGTGGTACTTAAGGATTGTTAATAGCAATAGCCTTAGCACTTCGACTTTTATACCGATCCATAGTGCTTTTACATCCCTGTTTAAGCAGTTTACAGAGTCATCCTGTGGCCCCCAACAATCTTGGTTTTCATTTTACCAACCTTGGGAGGATGGGAGGCTGAGTCAACCTTGAGCCTGTCAGGATCGAACCCCTGGCAGTCAGCAGAATTATCCTGCAATACTGCATTCTAACCACTGAGCCACCACAACTCCGGTGGAACATTGTAGAAAGCAGGACAATGGTAGCACACTGGTTGGAATGCAGTATTGCAGGCTAATTCTGCTGACGGCTAGGGGTTCGATCCCGACCGGCTGAAGGTTGACTCAGCCTCCCATCCTTCCGAGGTTGGTAAAATGAAAACCAAGATTGTTGGGGGCCACAGGATGACTCTGTAAACTGCTTAGAGAAGCACTGTGAAGTGCTATATAAGTCTAAGTCAGTGGTGGGATTCAATTTTTTTTACTACCGGATCTGTGGGTATGGCTTGGTGGGCGTGGCAGCGGAAGGATACTGTAAAATCTCCAGGCAGAGGTGGTATTTGCCAGTTCTCCAAACTACTCAAAATTTCTGGTACTGGTTCTCCAGAACTGGTCAGAACCTGCTGAATACCATCTCTGATCTAAGTGATATTTCTACTCTACTCTACTCTTATTCTTATTCTTATTCTTATTCTTATTCTTATTCTTATTCTGTTCTATTCTATTCTATTCTATTCTATTCTATTCTATTCTATTCTATTCTTTCCTTATTCTACTCTACTCTACTCCACTCCACTCTACTCTACTCCACTCCACTCCAATCCACTCTACTACTGTACTCTTATTCTTATTCTATTCTTCTTCCATTCTGTTCCGTTCCGTTCAATTCCATTCTATTCCATTTTAATTTTGCCCATTTCTTGCCACAGTTGTTAAGCGAATCACATAGTTGTTAAGCAAATCTGGCTTCCCCCACTGATTTCACTTGTCGAAAATTGGCTGGGAAGTTTGCAAATGTGGCCAAACAACCCCGGGACCCAGTGAATGGTCTTAAATACATGCTAGTTGCCAAGCATCCAAATTTTGATCACGTGACATGCTGCAACTGTGGTAAGAATGAGAAACAGTCATCTGTTATTTATTCCGTGCTGCTGCACCTTCAAACAGTCACTCAATGGACGGTTGCAAATCTAAGGACTGCACGTAGAACATGCGCATATATGTGATTTGAAGATGCTTACCTGTTAGGAGAATCGGGATCAAAGCAGGTTTTGGTGACATCCGTTATATCTGGGTTGCAGCAATCCCCGCCGTCGAAGTTGTACTTCTCCGAGTTGCAATCCATGTCACACATGCCATTCTGCTTCTTCCTGTTGAAGGAAAGCTGGCGCACATGGCGGCAATCTCCTCCATCAAACCCGGTCAACGTATGATTGCACTCTGGATCGCAGTTCTCATCTCCAATCTTGCTGATTTCGCAGTTGGCCAGGATGAGGCGGTCGCGAAGGGAGGAATCGTTGATCTCCAGCACCTCTATTTCCCACGAGATGTTGTACGGGCTGAAGGCCTCGTTCAGTTGCCGGTGCTGGAACTCTATTTGTTGCTGGCTGATGGTTGGGTTGCGATGATGGTCATCGTAAATGTTCACCACGCGGTAACGGACCACCTTCCTGTGACGGAAGGTCGGGATCCGGTTGTAGCTGGCGATGACCTCCACATTGTCGCAAACTGTTTGGCCGCAAAGAGGGGGCTCCAGGCTGGTATCCAACAGGTAGCCAGAGTGGGAGGTCAACTCGGTCAGAGGAAGACGTGGGCTATCTTTCATGGGAAGCCAGTTGCTTTTCACATTCAGCAAAGTCTCCTGAAACACTAGTTGAGGTAGAGGAACATCTACTTCATGGGCCACCAAAGTCATGTCCATCAGTATCTCCTTCTGAGAACGGACCGTTCTCCAAAGACTGAAATGCTCTATGTATCCTCGGTAGTTTTGGTGTCGGGCATTGCCGCCCAGCATAAGGATCTTACATTTCAAGGTCAAAGGGCTGAAGATACTCCCCACCTGTTCTCTGCTAGCCGCCACCTGGGCACCGTTCACGTACAACTTCATCAAGCGTCCATCGTAAGTGATGGCAAGGTGAACCCACTGATTCGGAAGGTAGCTGTGGTGATCTGTGATGGTGGTAACCTTCCGGGCACGGTCGGTCTTCAGTGAGAAAAAATAGCGAGGATCTCGATTACCTTGGTTGCTGACGTTGTTGATTCCCAAAACCCATCCTCGGTCCAGGGTGGTGTAAGAACATTTGTCGTATAATCCTAAGTGTCCCCAACACAAAAGAAAAAAAGAAAAGGAGAAAAGAATGAATAAGAGTGAGCATCACATCCAGAGGTCGTATTCAGCCAGTTCTGACTGGTTCTGGAGAACCGGTAGCGGAAATTTTGAGTAGTTCGGAGAACCGGCAAACGCCACCTCTGACTGGCTCCGCCCGCATCTGTTCTCTACCTCCCAAATCCCAGCTGATTGGCTGGGTCTTCTTTGGTTGCCCTCGACAGGAGAACGGAGCTGGAAAGCAGGTTCGTGGGGTGGGGAGGGAAGGAAAGGAATTGAAGTAACCTTCCCCCAGGAGTGAGGTGGAAATGGAGATTTTGCAGTATCCATCCCCTGCCACACCCACCAAGCCACACCACGCCCACAAGCCACGCCCACAGAACCACTAGTAAAAAAAATTGAATACCACCACTGATCACATCATGAACCAGAGGTTGTCAATCAGCCCTTGTTTTTCAGCATTACTTGAGCCCATCCATCATTCCAACATCCAGCAGAACATTCTCCAATGTCAGCATCACAAGAACACTCATTCGTGCCCCTTGAAATGTACGCATAATGCCAATTAATTCCACCAAATCCTCATTAGCGAAGGGTTCATTAGCAAAAAAAATTTAGAACCTTCCTAAAAATGGCCGTTCCTAGAATTCTTCTGTACATATCCGCGCAAGAGAAGGGAGGAATATAAGCTACTTATTTGTGCACAAGAGGTAGAAGACGTTTCGTTTCACGTAATCAAACGCTATATGAACAAACTACCACAAGTTTTGAACATTTTTCCGGAAAGAATTCCTGGGAACTGACTTGAGAATCTCTCACAAGGATGCATTTGCTTACAACTAGTTATACTGTTTAGTCCTCATCCAGACGGGTTTCGAAAACCTAAGAAATCTACTCACTTAGTGCTCTCTATACGCCAAACAATCATCATTTCTACCCTACACATCAAAAATCCAACACATCCCTTATCATGGTACAAGTTGGAAGGAGGTAGTAGAATACCAAAGGTATGGGACAGCAGGTTCTGACCAGTTCTGGAGAACTGGTAGCGGAAAATTTGAGTAGTTCAGATACCACCTCTGACTGGCCTCACCCCCATCTGTTCTCTGCGTCCCGAGTCCCAGCTGATCAGCTGGGTCTCCTTTGGTTGCCTTACACAGGAGAACGGAGCTGCAAAGCAGGTTAGGGAGGTGGGGAGGGAATGGGGATTTTGCAGTAACTTTCCCCGAGGAGTTGGGAAGGAATGGAGATTTTATGCTATCCTTCCCTTGCCACGCCCACCAAGCCACACCACACCCACCAAGCCCCACCACACAGAACCGGTAGTAAACAATTTGGAATCCCACCCCTGGTGTGGGAGGTAGGAGAATACCAAGAGGATGGGCCCCACTACACATAAACTTCTGCAATAGGAAGCAAACGTGGTCCACCACCTTGATTGTATGTGAAGGTAAGAAGGTACCGCACTGAGTCATCAGGAAGGACATCTATTTTGACCTCATGCTATCTGAACTGGCACCGATGCCTCTACTCCCTCTGCATCCCACACCTCTACGGACAAACGGAGAAACAGCTCTTTGGGGTGGTTGAACTGGGGGTGGGGGGTGTTTATCAGGTTCTCAAGACAAGAGGTTGCTCTACCATCACCGCTCTGATTTCGCTTCCAAAGATTCAGAGGCTCAACTTCCACAGGTTCTGCATGATCCCGTTCAGGGAAGACCTGCCTTCACGTCTTACAGCCTACTTTGCCGAAGCAAAGGAAATGGACAGCGGATGGGTCATATTTATAAATACACCCCCCTCCCTCTTCTGTATTTATAGAGGCCTGTGGAAATTTTTTAAAAAAGTGCCAGCTTTCTAATAATAGGGAGCTGGGTTTTTGTTTGTGGAAGAAACACTTAGCTGCGGTATTCCGTACTTACGGTTAACTTTGCCACAAACCCACTAAGTCTCATACACCGTTGAAATGAAGCCAAGATGCATCTCATTACAATAACGTCTCTAGGCTGTTTATACCAGCTTCCCTTTCCTTGTCTTATTTCTAAACTGGGTTGCAGCGTTTGCAAAATGCCATGCAACCACTGACTGGGTCATAATGATTATCAAATACCACCAGTGTTGTCTTCTTAAAGGACAACAGTCAAAACCTTGGCTCGCCTGAATGGCAATGGAATCCTTCTTCGGGGTCAAATCACAGATTGAAATGAAGGAAACAGTGAAGGAAAAACAATACATAAGACAGACAGAATAACAGAGTTGGAAGGGACCTTGCAGGTTATCTAGTCCAACCCCCGCCCAAGCAGAAGACCCTTCACCATTTCTAACAAATGGAAGTCCAATCTCTTCTTGAAAGTCTCAAGTGATGGTGCTCCCACAACTTCTGAAGGCAACTTCTGTTCCACTGGTTGATTGTTTTCACTGTCAGGAAATTCCTCCTTATTTTTAAGTTGAATTTCTTCTTGTTCACTTTCCATCCATTATTCCTTGTCTGGCCTTCAGGTACTTTAGAAAATAGCTTGTGTGGCAGCCCCTCAAATATTGGAAGACTGCTATCCTGTCTCCCCTGGTCCTTTTCTTTACTAGACTAGCCATGCCCAGTTCCTGCAACCCGTTCTTCATATGTTTTAGCCTCCAGTCTCCTAATCATCCTGGTTGCTCTTCTCTGCACTTTTTCTAGAGTCTCAACATCTTTTCTGAATTCTTTATTAGCCAAGTGTGATTGGACACACAAGGAATTTGTCTTGGTGCAAATGCTCTCAGTGTACATAAAATAAAATACATTCATCAAGAGTCAAGAATCATCAGGTACTTCACTTAGTCATGGAGTACAATAAACAATCAAATCATACTAGGAAACAGTCAATATAAATCATAAGGATATAAGCGACAAAGTTACAGCCATACAGTCACAAGTGGGAGGAGATGGGTGATAAGGAGTGATGAGAAGATTAGCAGTAATAGTAGTGTACACTTTGTAAATAGTTGGACAGTGTTGAGGGAATTATTTGTTTAGCAGAGTGACGGCGTTCGGGAAAAAACTGTCCTTGTGTCTAGTTGTTCTAGTGTGCAGTGCCCTATAGTGTTGTTTTGAGGGTAGGGGTTGAAACAGTTTGTGTCCAGGATGTGAGGGGCCTGCAAATATTTTTATAGGTTTTTTTTTATAGAAGCCACAACAACTAATGAACTCAAGCCAATGAACAGCTGAGAGGTGGCGCCCAAGTGAGAAGGGCTGGTGTGCATGATCTGGTGGGCTTCTCTATGAGATGTTGACTTGTACAAATGAGGGGGAAAGGGTGACGGAAACATGAGTGGCAGCTAAGAAGACGGAGAGGGACAGGACCCTGTTTCTATCAAACCTTCCAGAAAGAGAGGTCTGGGTGGAGATAGGCCACCGGTCCTGTTCTTCAGAGAAAAAAAACAAGGAGAGCTAATTTCCCTCCCCTGAGTAACTTCTGGAAGTTGTCATGGCTTTCATGGCTGGGATAATCCAACCCAAGGTGACAGGTCTTAGTTATGAAAGGGGAATTTCGGTCAACAATCAAAGCTGCAGTCAAGAGGCCCATGAATGGGGAGGGAAAAAAGTTGGAGCTCCGATCTCTCTCCTTTTGCATGCTTTAATCACTTAGTATCAAATTTGCCGCAGAATGCTTGAAAGAACGAACCTATCCGGAGCTTTCTTCTGGGCAGCGGAAAATAATCAAAACAGACAGATTTGGGTTAACTATTTCCATGGTGCATGCGACTGAATGAAGTTGGGGAAGACTGACCCAACGTATTACCAAAAGTCAACGGAGATTTCTTGGTCTGGTGGCGGCGGTTGGGCAGAGTTAGAAAGAACCCCAAAGAGCAGGGGAAACTTTGCACTGCTGGGCTGCCAAGAAAATTGCAGGAATGTGGGAAAGTTGCTTGGAAAAAAAATCACCTGCATTATTTTATTCATCAATCACTATCTAACCGAAGTTGCCTTCAGAAGTTGTGGGAGCTTCATCCCTGGAGGCTTTCAAGAAGAGATTGGATTGCCATTTGTCAGAAATGGTGTAGGGTCTCCTGCTTGGGCAGAGGGTTGGACTAGATGACCTACAAGGTCCCTTCTGACTCTTATCTGAATCCTAACCCCAAAAAAACCCCAACCAAAACAAAACCCAAAACTCTCCTATCTTTTTATTCCGAGTGAACCTGAAAACATTCAGAAGTTGTAACCATCAAGGGAAAGCTATTCAGCTTATTATTATTTTTTGCCCTTCTTGTTGGAAACGGAGAACCTTTATAGGTAGAAGGGAATCCATGTTTGACCACAGCTTTGAAGAATCCTGCCTTAATATTTTCAAAGTAGTTTTTATAAAGCTTATTAAGTACCGATAAAGGAGAATATTTGTAGCTCAGGGTTGAAATCAGGGGTTTCTTGGTGCTCTCTGGTTGTTTTCTTGGAGAAGTTTCATGACCCAAACTAGGTAACATCATCAGTGCTAAAAGGGAGTTGGGTTTGAAGGAGGAGGAGGAGGACCAGTAAAGAGAAGGACCAGGGGAGACATGATAGCAGTCTTCCAATATTTGAGGGGCTGCCACAGAGAGGAGGAGAGGGGTCAAGCTATTTTCTAAAACACCTGTAGGCCAGATAAGGAATAATGGATGGAAACTGAACAAGGAGAGATTTGATCTGGAAACAAGGAGAAACTTTCTGACAGTGAGAACTATCAACCAATGGAACAGAAGGTGCCCTTGGAAGTTGTGGGAGCTTCATCACTTGAGACTTTCAAGAAGAGATTGGACTGCCATTTGTCAGAAATGGTGTAGGGTCTCCTGGTTGGAGGGGTTGGACTAGATGACCTACAAGATCCCTTCCAACTCTGATTATTTGTATCTGTATCTGAGGAAAAGGAGGAGGAGGAAGAAAAGGAGGAGGAGGAGGAGGAGGAGGAGGAGGAGAAAGCACAAGATACATTTTAGCCCAACCGTATTTTTTAAAAAAAGGCAGAAAAAAATGGCAGAGAAAAGAGTGGAAGAACTTCAGTTAATAGGGGACATTTATATCTGGAAGATCTATATAAATTGAATTAAAAAATAAACCAATCTTGCAGGGGAAAAAGTCAACAAGGAAAAGGTGATATTTGGCAGAATGGCCAATTCATTCAAGAAACTGGAAAAATGCAATTTTGAAAGGGCCACGTCTGAAAACTCACATGAGAAGAAAATCAGGAAGAGAGAGAAGGAGGGAGGGAGGGGGAAAGATAGGAGGGAGGAAAGAAGGAAGGAAGGAAGGAAGGAAGGGAGGGAGGGAGGGAGGGAGGCAGGGAGGCGGAAAGATAGGAAGATAGGAAGGAGGGAGGAAAAAAGGAAGGAAGGGGGAAAAAGAAAGAAAGAAAGAAAGAAAGAAAGAAAGAAAGAAAGAAAGAAAAGGGCATACATTCACAACTGGGTTGGGGTAGAAGCATTTTTTAAAAGAAAGATCTTGCACAAAGTTAGAAAATTCATTTTCCACACCGGGGGGTGGGGGCAGTCAGAAAGAGACCAAATTCCCCCCAGAGAGAGGCTTCTGTGGGTAGGGGGCCACTGGTGTCTATCAAAGAGATTCCTATAATCAGAAGACTGCCTGAAATCCTGCAGGACCCCTGCTTTTCATATATACGAGGGGCTCCCAAAAAAAATCCCCTGAACTTGCTTCTTTCCCTTTTCAACTTTGAAGAAGGAGGAGGGGGCTGTTTATGAAACTTTTACTTGAAACTTCCGAGAAGAGATTGGACTCCCATCTTGTCAGAAATGGTGTAGGGTCTCTTGCTTGGGCAGGGGGGCTTGGACTAGATGACCTACAAGGTCCCTTCCGACTCTGATGATCTGTTCTGAGCCAGGCGATGGGACCCCCTCTCCATCCTGCAGTTGAACACCGCAAGCCCATTTCAATCCCCGTTTTCATTTGACGAAGCCAGCGGGGCTTCCTGGCGTTGGGAAGAAAAAACTTCGCCGTGAAGCCATTCCTGAGCCAGGAACACCAGGGAAAACATGTCCACAACATGATTTTATTTTTATTTTTTTAACAAGGCTGGTGGGAATACAAGAAGTTGAAGGCTAGACCAAAGGCAAGCCAGCGAGATCGTGCAACACACAAGAATCGTCGCAAAGGTCTCGCCCCCTGCCCCGCTGACAAAGGGGTCTCCCCAGCACTGCAGGTTGGCTCAGTTTCCCCCAGCAACAGTTGTAAATCTCACACTGTTTTCTTTCTGCTACTTTTTTTTCCACCCCACTGCTTGAAACACAGCTGCCTTTGGCCCGTCCTTCCTTCAAACTCCAGGATAATGGAAAGCAGAGCTTGGGGCTCAGGATACCTTATAGGATGCTGCATAAAAAAAAGGTTAGATACAGATAATCAGAGTTGGAAGGGATTTTGGAGGTCATCTAGTCCAACCCCCCGCCCAAGCGGGAGACCCTACACCATTTCTGACAAATGGCAGTCCAGTCTCTTCTTGAAGGTCTCAAGTGATGGAGCTCCCACAACTTGGTGACCCTGATCTAGAGGAGGAGCCACAGTAGAGAGAAAAATGGGGAAGGGAAGGCCAAGATGCTCTCATCTCAGTGCTCCCCTCCAAATAAATACAAGAACAATCCACTCCATCTATGACCATTTCTGCTGTATTTTATCCTTCCTATGTTTCAAAAGCATTCAGACCAGAATGGCACTGAAACAATAACTTTGTTTAATTATAGTTGCAGTTTAGGCCTGTACTAAAAATAAGTTTATGGCTCTCAGCAACGGAATGTGGAGGCCTATCGGCTGCATTTATTATGAATGAATGGCATATTGATTGGGTTATGCAATTCGGTTCCTTTTTACAACTAATGAATATCAGTTTTTCAAGATGATTAAGGGCCTGGAGGTTAAGACATACAAAGAACGGTTGCAGGAAGTGGGTATGAGGACCAGGGGAGACATGAGAGCAGTCTTCCAATATTTGAGGGGCTGCCCCAGAGAGGAGGAGGGGGTCAAGCTATTCTCCAAGGCAGGGGTCGCCAACCTTTTGGACCTCAGGGACCACCAAACTCATAATTTTAGATCCCAGGGACTACTAACAGGTTCTGTGGGCGTGGCCTAATTTGTGTGTGTGGCTTGGTGGTCATGTGACTGGCTGGGCATGGCGTGTATGTAAATATTATAAATATTTATATAAATATTGATTTTTTTAAAATTAAAAAAGAGCAACTTTTACCCAAAATCAGGAAAAGCAGACAGGCAGATTGAGTTGCTCACAGAATCACAGATTCATTCAGAGATCTATCTATCTGCCATCAGCTAGCTCAGTCTGTCACATAAAATTTGCTTGCAAGCAAACTCATAAAATTTTCTAGCAAGCAAACTCACAAAATTAACTCACAACACACCATATTGAGTTTTTTATTTAAAAAAAGAACAACTTTTACCCCAATTCAGGCAAAGCAGGCAGATTGAGTTGCTCACAGAATCATTCAGTGATCTATCTATTTGCCATGGGCTAGCTAAGTCTCCCAAATTTGCTTGCCGTGAGTCTGCACTGAATTTGCTTGCAAGCAAACCTTCAGTCCTAAGGGAGGTTCGGCTGTGCTGAGCCGAAGATCTAAAGACTAGCTAGAAAGCAAGAAATCCAACGATTTCCTGCTTTCTAGCTAATCTAAATCTCCCGGCACAGCAGAACAGCTGATGGTCGGAAAAAGGAAAAATAGCAATTTTAGCAGGCAAGTTTGCTGGGTAAGGAGTAAGTGGGCGGGGAGGGTTCCCGCGGGCCATGTGGATAGTGCAGCCTTGTGTTTCTGCGCAGCCTGGATTAATTGCTTTGGGGGGATGCTCTGGGGGTGAGATTTCTCTGCGGCCCACCAAAATTTTCTCACGGCCCACCTGTGGGCCACAACCCATGGGTGGTGACCGCTGCTCCAAGGCACCCAAAGGCCAGACAAGGAATAATGGATGGAAACTGACCAAGGAAATATTCAACCTGGAAATAAGGAGAAACTTTCTGACAGTGAGAGCAATCAAACGATGGAACTGAAGTTCCCTTTGAAAGTTGTGGGAGCTTCATCCCTGGAAGCTTTCAAGAAGAGACTGGACTGCCAGAAATGCCTGCTTGGGTGGCGGGGTTGGACTAGGTGACCTACAAGGTCCCTCCCAGTTCTATTCTTATTGATAGATTCAACCTAGAAATAAGGAGGAACTTTCTAACAGTGAGAACAATCCACCCCATGGAACAGAAGTTGCCTTCAGAAGTTGTGGGAGCTTCTTCCCTGGAGGCTTTGAAGAAGAGACTGGACTGCCACCTGTCAGAAATGGTGTAGGGTCTTCTGCTTGAGCAGGGGGTTGGACTAAATGACCTACAAGGTCCCTTCCAACTCTGTTATTCTGTTATATGCCTGTGACAGGTGGTATATAAAATTTGGAAGAAAGCCTCAGCCACGAGCAGACGTCGCATTCCTGATAATATCCCAGGCTTCAGAATGGACTGAATCTGATCCTGTTTTCATGGCCATTCATCTTATATCTCTGAAGGCTTTAGAGCTGAAATGTATGATCCCACCATGTGTGTTTGTGTGTGTGTGTGTGTGTGTGTGTGTGTGTGTGTGTGTGTGAGTGAGAGAGAGAGTAGGGGGTGGTGGTGAAGGGCAGCCTCAGGTTCCCAAAACCCTGATCTCAGAATGCCTTGCCTCCTCTCTGCAAACAGCTCGGTCTCAAGGCAACAAAGGAAGGTTGGGAGAGAAAAAAAAAATCAAAGTTATCAGATGCTTTCTCTTTGCTTTGTCAAGCTACTGGCAAACAGAGGACAACTTTTGCCGGGCAGGATATGGTGGGGGAGAGCGGAAAAAGAAACGGCATCAAGGACAGAAAGATAGAAAGAGAAGGGACCGAGAAGAGGACGATAAGGTAAGAAAAACAGCAAACAGGGAAAGCCAAGTCAACGATTCAGGTGTTTGCATCAGAAAACAGGATAAGAGCTCCAACCTCCACTGGCGAAAGGGGGAAACGCTTATCAGTTTTAGATTAAGCATTGCAACCTCTCTCCTTCTCTCTCTCTCTCTTTCCCCAAAGTTTCTTTGGTCTCAGAAACAAACAAACAAACAAAACAAAACCCACAATTCAGCTTCTGTTATCGCGCTGTTCCAAATTTTGCAAGGAAGGGCTTTGAGCCTTTGCTCTCACAGCAAGGTCACAAGCGTTTGGCCATTCTAGCCTGCGTTGCTCTCTGCGCACTCACCAGACCGGCCCATCGTGGAACAAACAAACAGCCTGACAATGCAGGAAGCTCCCCACCACCAGCACCTCTTTTGTCATTTGGGGATTGCATGCCAAGGGAAGGCAGGGAGGGGCAGAAACAAAGATCCTGATGAGCACTATCTGCTATTTGCTTTTTCTTGTTCCAGATCTCCATCATCTTTCAGTATCCTCACAGGGAGATGCTTGCAGGAACGAAAGAAGAAGATGTTTGCTAACATTTCCTCTTGCTTTGGAAACACGAGCGTATCTGTTATCAGTCTGCCTAAAGGGAGGCAGCTCAGGATGCTGCGTGTTGACAGTCCCAAACTCAGCAGCCTTCGAAAAGTCTTTCCTTCTACGCAGGAACAATAGTTGCATTGAGGTTTTAGAGGCTGGTTCGAGGAGCCTGCCCTGAACTCCTCCTTACCTTTCGTCTTGACCTCTGACACAACTTTGTTCTCCGCCGGGGGAATAAAACCTTCAGAAATCACAAGATGCTTCCTTCTTGAAGTGGCTCCCTAAGAGCCTTCAAGATGAGTTGGGAAGGAGCCTATGTGCGGTGCACACTTAGCAGGGCGCTAAGGAATCCCAGTCCCTTTTCTTTGGGTGAGCATGAATGGTTTGGTGAAACAATTGCGTGTTGGTTCGCTTGCTTGGTGGGAAGCAATTGAATTTGTTTTGTCTTGAGGTGGTTGGGGGTGGTTTTGGTAGCCCCTAAGAGGAGAAAAGAGACAAGGAGAACAAGAGGGGACACGGTGGCTCAGTGGCTAAGAAGCTGATCTTGTCGATCAGGAAGGTCGGCAGTTCCACGGTTCGAATCCCTAGCGCCACGTCATGGAGTGAGCTCCCGTTACTGGTCCCAGCTTCTGCCAACCTAGCAGTTCGAAAGCATGTAAGAAAAATGCAAGTAGAAAAATAGGGACCCCTTTGGTGGGAAGGGAACGGCGTTCCATGCGCTTTCGAAGGCATTTAGTCATGCCAGCCACATGACCACGGAGACGTCTTCGGACAGCGCTGACTCTTTGGCTTTGTAACAGAGAGGAGCACCACCTACTAGAGCCAGGAACGACTAGCATGTAGGGGAACCTTTACCTTTAAAAGGAGGAAGGCTGAATTGGAAACTAATCAAGGAGAGAAACCACCTAGAAATAAGGAGAAATTTCCTGACTGTGAGAACAATCAATGAGTGGAACGGCCTGCCTCCAGAAGCATCATTGGAAGTCTTCAAGTAAAGACTAGATAACTATTTACCCACAGGTCAGAAGTTGCCTTTAGAACTAAAAGAGGGCTACATTTAAAGATGAAGATCCTAAGCATATCCCAAAGATTGAAAAGCCTTCTTCATCTGCTTAACGTTCCCAAAACACCCAAAACATGCCTGAGAAGAACCTGCAGATGGATTTTCTGGAGAGCAGCCAGAAACATATCTCAGCAGCCAGCAAGTAGCATCTCCTTGGCTCAGGGGTCTTCAAACTTGACCGCTTTAAGACTTGTGGACTTCAACTCCCAGAATTTGTCCTCCGGGTCATGTTAGCTCAGGAATTCTGGGAGTTGAAGTCCACAAGTCTTAAACTTACCAGGTTTGAAGACCCTTGCGCTTAGCTAGAAAAGAGCTAGCGGCAAATCTGACTAGTGAATTAATCCATTCACTTGGCTTTCAAGATTCCTAAATTCAGCAAAGCGAGCCTTCTTGCACACCATGGGTTAAGACAAGGAGGAGGAGGAGGAGGAGGCAGCATTTAGCCCTAACCAAGATCAACATGGATCAAGTTTAGCATGTGGTGTGAACCCCACCACTGGTTCTTGAGCCGTGATGGCACAGTGGTTAGAATGCCGTATTGCAGGCTAATTCACTGCTCACTGCCTACAGTACGATTCTGACTGGCTCAAGGTTGACTCATCCTTCTGAGGTTGGTAAAACGAGTATCCCAGATTGTTGGGGGCAGGAGGCTGACTCTGTACTTCACTTAGAGAGGGCTGTAAAGCACTGTGAAGCGGTATATAAGTCTAAGTGCTATTGCTATTGCAGGCTAACTCTGCCCACTGCCAGCAGTTCAATCGTGACTGGCTCAGGGTTGACTCAGCCTTCTGTCCTTCCAAGGTGGGTACAATGAGGACCCAGATTGTTGGAGGCAACAGGCTGACACTGTAAACTGCTTAGAGAGGGATGTAAAAGCACTATGAAGCAGTATTGCAGGCTATTGCAGGCTAATTCTGCCTCACTGCCAGCAGTTCGATTGTGACTGGCTCAGGGTTGACTCAGCCTTCTGTCCTTCCAAGGTGGGTAAAATGAGGACCCAGATTGTTGGGGGGCAATAGGCTGATTTTGCAAGACGCCTTAGAGAGGGCTGTGAAGTGCTCTTGTTATTTAGCTCATGTAATTCCAAATGTTGTAGGGACCCAGGCACTGAACCTGAAACTTGGGGGGAGGTGTGGGGGGGAGCAAAGTTTGATCTCAGGCGCTGAGACAATTTGCCTAATTCATCCAGGATTCCCGCCGTCTCCATCCCCTTCGCCCGCTGCTCGGCTTTGCTACTAGAGACAGCAGCTGATATTCCCCAAAGTCACGCAGGAGTTGCAAAATAGCTGCGCTTGGGAGAGGAGACCGTGTGAAAATTGGCAGCCCCTCGCACCAAAGGCCACCTACCCTCAGAGACGAGGATGACCCAGAGCAACAAAGAGGCCCTCGTTTAATAGCATTGTAAAATTAACTGTTTGGAAAAGCAGGCGTACACCCACCCACGCACCACGAGCTGCAGCTGACGGTGATGTCAGGGCATTTCCATCTCGGAGGAGTGGACAGCAAGCTCGTAAAAGTTTCGAAAAGAGGGAGTTTTTTTCTTTTCTTTTCTTTTCTTTTCTTTTCTTTTCTTTTCTTTTCTTTTCTTTTCTTTGATCCGCTGTCACCTGGAACCAAGTTAAACCTTTCCCCCATTGCCTGTTTTGTTTCATTTGGCTTTCCTTTTTTTTTTTTTTTTTGGTAAAAAATTTATTTGGGTTTCCACAAAACATAATACAAATAAAATATCTTTTTGAGAACAGCATGATTCCAGGTTATCACTTCTCCATACAGACATAAACTCAATTACATATTCGTCTTTATATTCTGTATTCCATATCTTATAACTATTTTATCATTTTCTCAATAATTTTTTTCCCTTCCCTTACTTTCTTCAACCTTATTTTTAATTACCTCATTCCTTTCTACGTTCCATTACATATCTTTTTCTAAGTTTCGGTATCTTTCCAATCGTTATATTTATACTTTTGTCTGTCCTGTTTACAATTTCATATTTTCTTTTCTCATCATCATCCCAGAAGGGAAAGAAAAACAATTCCCTCCCCTTCCAGGCATTAAAAAGCAAGGTTTCCCCTGTAATTACTACATTTGGCTTTCCTTGAAAGAGGCTTCCAAGAATGGCCCCAACCTTTGAGACTGGATCCCAGGAGCTTTGGAAGGAGGAGATCTTTGCGGAAATGATGACCCATAATTTGCTCCGTAAGCCGGAGGAAGAAAGGTATGGGGAGTTTCCTCTAACTAGAGCAAACTTGAACCTTGCATTTCTTCAAAAACTTACGGTTGGGAGGGACCTTAGAGATCTTATAGTCCAACCCTCAGCCAAAAGCCGGAGACCCCTATATCAATTCAGACAAAAGGTTCTCCAATCTTGCATTTCTTCAAAACATAAGGTTGGGAGGGACTTTAGAGATCTTGTCCTCCAACCCTTGGCCTAAAGCAGAAGTCCCTATACCAAATCAGACAAATAGTTCTCCAACTTTTTTCTTGAAGGCCTCCAGTGATGGAGGCGCCTACAAATTCTGGGAGGTAAGCTGTTTGATTGATTCATTTTTCCCACTGTCAGGAAAGTTCTGCTTACTTCTTTCGAGGTTGGATCTCTCTCTGACGAGCTTCGACCCACCGCTTCTTCTCCTGACCTGAAGTGCTTTGGAGAAGAAGTCAATCTCCAAGGAATAATGGGTGGAAACTGAACGAGGAAAGAGATTCAAACTGGAAACGAGG